>CM045070.1:679561-747061 GCA_024542945.1 allo-octoploid hybrid of Carassius auratus x Cyprinus carpio
GTTTGTACATGTATAATTCAAACTGATTTATACAGCATTATAATTCTTAAACATGGTGAAAATGCATATTTTTGAAAGCTCTTGAGTTTTTTCTCCACATCAGCAGCACTCCCTTACGTGAAGGAAGTTTATTCAAGTGTGCTATTAGTATGCTTTTTTTAAACTAAAAAATAGGAAAGTATGCTTTTAGTTTACTTTTTATGTACTTCTCAGAAATGGGCATTACATACTCCTCAGAAATAAGCTTAAAAAGACATTTAAGTATACTTGACTTATACTTACAAAAAGTCTAAATATATTTGAGCTATACTTGTGCTCCTACAATTCATGTTTTCATTGCTATATGGTAGAGGGTGCTAGTACACATCTTCTGCATAGAATTTCCAAAAAAACACAAGTGAAGAAGAAGTTCCAAACTAGTAGTTTACTGAGACTATACTTCAAAGTGTAAAAGTATTTAATTAGTAAACTATCAGTATACCTATAAGTTCGCATTTAGTATAATTGCAGTACAAACTACAAACATAGAGGTAAACTAGTTGTGTACTCAAAGTTTGCTACTGTTATACTTAAAGTATACTTAAAAGTATACTTGAACTTTACTTAAGTATACTTAAAGTAAACTTGAAGTATACTACTTTTTGGTAAGGGCTTACATACACCAAAACTTATAGTTTTATTCCTGTCTATTTTCTGAAGATTTTTTGTTCATGTTGAAGGGTTTGTTCATATATCATTCGATTGATTTCTTTATTGCGCTTTATCCTATTTAAGTATGTAGATTTTATTCGGTTTTCTCAAAATGAGTTTTTCTCTCCATTTCAGCACCACTTAAATACACCAAACTTTACAATTTTATTCTAATAATTTTAATGTATATACTTAAGATTTTTACTTAGGGGTTTGTTCATATATTATTCACACTGATTTGTAGGACATTTTATTCCTAAAAAACATGGTGAAAATGCATATTTTTAAAGGCCATGAGTTTTTTCTCCACTTCAGCAGCACTTACATACACTAAAACTTAGGATTTTGTTGCTCTCTATATTTTGAAGATTTTTACAGAGAGAATAGTTCATATGTCCAATGCTTGGCTTTTTTTTTTTTTTTTTTTTGCTGCACTTTAAGTCAGTAAATTTTATGCCGTTTTCTCAAAATGAGTTTGTTTCTCCACTTCAGCAGCACTTACATACACCAAACCTTACAGTTTTATTCCTATCTATATTCTTAAGATTTTTACTGAGGGGTTTGTTTATATATCAATCGCTTGTTTTTTTTTTTTGCTGCACTGTAAATCAGTGGATTTTCTGCATTTATTTTTTCAAAATGAGTTTGTTTCTCCACTTCTGCACCACTTACATACACCAAAACTTACAGCTTTAATCCTCTTTATATTCTGAAGATTTTTACTGAGGGGTTTGTTCATATATTATTCACACTGATTTGTAGGACATTTTATTCCTAAAAAACATGGTGAAAATGCATATTTTTAAAGGCCATGAGTTTGTTTCTCCACTTCAGCAGTACTTATATACACCAAACTTTACAGTTTTATTTTAATCTATATTCTTATCATTTTTATTGAGGGCTTTGTTCATATATTATTCACACTGATTTGTAGGACATTTTATTCTTAAAAAAACATGTTAAAAAAGCATATTTTTAAAGGTCCTGAGTTTTTATTCTGCAGGGTTTTTACTGAGGGGACTTGCGTTCACTGACTGATATGAAGTCTCACTCACTTGTGTCTGAACGGCGAGGCGAACTGACAGTACTGGCAGCTGTATTTGTCGTTTCTGTTGACGAGCGCTACGGCCGTGTGGCTCCTCTCGTGAGAGCGCAGGCCCTGCATGGACATGAACATGCGGTTGCACATGCTGCACGGATGCCCGGGAGCCACACGCTCCTTCTCCGGCTCCAGCGCTCCAACCATTGTCTCCGTTTCCACGGGCTCCGTCTCCTCTGTCTCCATGGTGATGTCAGCTGGTGATGCACCAGTCTCCAATGGGTCAGCGTCCATGGCAACCACATCCTCCAGGTCACCGTTGGTGATTCCGTCCACGGGAACAGCAAAAGGCATCTCCGCTGCTTCCTGCTGTCAGAGGAAATGACTGATATTATTCATACAATAAAGGACCAAATCTGCAAGACGTTTTGCATTGTGACATTATCTCCATGACAATTAAACTCATTCCACCACTTATTCTCATTAAAAAAACAGTTTTGATCACAGGATTAAATTACATTTTACAATGTATTCACATAGAAGCTATTTATATTTTAATAACATTTCACAATTTTACAGTATTTTTGATCACATAAATGTAACTTTGGTGAACAGAAGACACTTCTTTTAAAAACATGTTTACAGGTAAATATAGTTTACATGTATTCTTCATTTTGTGGTCTGACATACTTAAGGTTCCTGACCTTTATTAATTCTGATAAATCTCACTGATATATGATATTTCTCTCTGGGTTTGGAGGTGATCATCAGCTCTGGACTGAAGCACAGATTACGGCATTAATGCACTCTGAAGCTGAGAGCTCTATCGGGACATCCCTTTTTCCTTATTTAGAAATGGCCAAGAGGTTCCTGTGTGTTTCTGAGACATCTGCTGCTTTACAGCCGCAGGAAACTCAGCATCTCAGAGAGAGAACTGACCCTGCACTTCAGACAGATGTAAATAAGATGCTCCTGCACCGTCAGCCAATCAGAGGCACAAACAACCCAAGAAATACATTTAAGACATTTTCTGGAACAAAGTGAGTCTTTCTGTGCAAAATTCACCACTGTGAAGCAAGAGTGACAGATTTGACCTTTGAAAAAGTGATATCAACTATTATCTTTACAGCCCATTCTTGAATCATTATATTGATCAGACATTTAACACAATCCGATTACAAAGATAAAAAAAAAAAAAACACAAATAACCAAACCAAATGCCCATGATTACTAACTAAACCTCATCGGAGTATGAGTAGACTGTCTGCTTAATATCTTCTAACACTTTATTTTGATGGGTCCACAACATACAACACTGACTATGAGAAACGTTTCAAGTATATGTCAACTTATTCTACTAACCCTAAACCTAACCTAACAGTCTACTCAGAGAGTTAGTAGACATGTAGTTGCAAATGAGTGAGAATTAGCTGACATGTTACAAAGTTACTTATAGTTAGTATAATGTCTAAAGTGGACTATCAAAATGTGTAACCTGCATTTTTCCTCTTGAATGATTATTTTTTTCCAATTTTAAAATTCGAACCGAACACATACTAAAACACTTCATGATGTGAATATTAACTAACGTGCATGAAAATAGATTTTTTTAAATTGTAAATAAATTATTGAATTAACTTCTCAGGAGGACTTCACAAAAATATTTTAGCTCAAAGTGCTTCAGCTGTCAAAAAACCTTGGGAATCCCTGCCCGCATGCCTCTGTTCAGAGTGTGTGTTCTGTGCCATGAGTGCTGCCCCCTAGTGTCCGGTGCCATCCATCCCATCTGCTGATCCTCACTGGGCTTCCGTTCAAATCCTCAGGCCCGGGCCTCCCTGCCAGCACTGGCACTCTCTGTGGAATACTAACACTAAGGCGCTTACACGCCTCTCTCCATGCCACACCATCAAGACGACATAACTGGCTTTCTCTTCAGAGAGACGGAAGGGTTGCATCGAGAGTCTCAAGGTTCTTCTGTGATACACAAACTGGACTCGGCCATGTCTAAATGGAGCTCTCTGCAGCAACAGTCCACCTTAAACACTATGGTTAATAAGGAAAGTCCTCATTATGAAAACCATTACATAGTACAAAACGGCACACATTTCTTCTATAATACAGATATTGCAACCATGCATTAACTAATTGAAACTAGCATTTGTGCTCTTTAAACAGCATTTTGCAAGTTCATTGTTTAATTACACACAGAGATTTCACAAACTCTGTACTTTTAAAAATTAATTTGTCAGACTGCAGGACCATTTTAGATCAACTGCTGTAGATAAAAGTTCAATTAAATGTGGATCTAAGGAATACACTTTCCTGTCTACATTAATATAAATATTATCTTAAATCTAGACATGGTCTATAGACATGTTTTGTGTCATTAACCTGACCTAGAAAGCATTTTAAGGCATCATAGGTGTGCTCCTGAAAGAAAGGCTGTTCCAAGAGGTTGGTAGCAACATTGCTGGCTTCTAAAAACCAAATTTAGTCCACATTCCAAGGCCGCATCACATTCAGAAAAGAGCTTCAGAAATAAGAAGAAAATCCTTGATATCTAGTCTTTATATGCAAAACGTGTAACGCAAGGCCGCTAGATTTAATTACATGTCCAAGTTTATGACACGCTCAAGGCTTTCTTCATGAATGCCCACACAAGGAAATAAAACGCTTGTGTTTAAGTAAGTCATAACACCACACTCATCGTTTCTTCTGCAATACTCAAGGATTTGCTCTATTTGTCCATTTCATTGAATGTGCAGTCGAACTGTAGTAGTTTAACCATCCAAACAAGTGAACAAGACACTTAAGTGGAAGAAAAACACGTCCAAACGGCCTGTGAATGCAGTTGCTATTAGAATAGAGCAGAAGAAGAGAGGCCACCTCAGGAAATAAAAGGTATAAATTAAGATATTGTGCACAAATCTAATAAGATGCCAAAAACAGATGAGAAAACGAATGCAACTGTATAAGTCTAAGTCACAGATGAAGATTTATCAAGCACTCGTGCTTTTTAAAAGCCCTTGATGAAGCATGAAGTAACTATGGACGTTCATACCTTCACGTGTCCCTCCTTGGCCTCCCCGTACTGCACATGCTTTCTCAGGTGGTTGCAGATGGCCCGGAGGGTGGGGTGGACCTCCACGCAGAAGTTGCATCTGTAGCCGATGGGAGTCTTACCGGGGGTGCTATCCACCTATAGGAAGAGACAATGACATCAGAAGATCATTAGATGCAATCTAGTTCCCTTTCGAAAGGGAACTCCATGCTGCATCCTCTAGAGGGCGCTATGGGAACGCCCTTTAGAGGACGCAGCGTCTCGTTCCCTATTCTCAGGGAACCATGGTTACATGCTAACCTGAGACATTTTGTTCTATCACTTGCAACTAGAATCAATGAAGCTAAAGATTGTCAACAGTGTTGTCTGCTTGCAATGTACTTATTTGCATATGGTGATTGAGGTTAAATCCAAATGTAAAAGCTACACTAAAACCTAAAACTTCTGCTGCTTCTACTTCCTATGTTCCTAAAGCAATCAGATCAATGCTAGAGAAAATCCCACAAAATACAGTTTTGAAAGTTAGTCAGGGCCCGTATTTATCAAGCCTCTGAGAATTACTCATAAAAACACTGCTAGGAATTGACTTAAGAGAAAAAAATTCTTGGCTCAAAGCTGCACTTAAAAGTTAGTGATCAAGTATCTCAGTCGTAATTTAAGTGAAGTGTAGGAGTAAATCTTAAGTGTCAGTCTTAGAGATGATTCACAACACCTTGCTGTGCCCCAAACAGGATTTTCAGGCATGGAACAATCACTGAATTTTCTCAAGAATAAAATGGCACTCTGAGAAGCTTGATAAATACGGACCTGGGTTATTCAACTGTTATAACCACTTTTACCCATTACAAAGTGTTTAAGCTCACCTTATTCTCTGGTTTGGCTTCCGGTGGCTCTGTCGTCCTCTGCTTGCTTTGAAGCTGTTTTCTTCGTTCAAGCCTCATGGCTCTTTTCTGGAAATCCTCATTGTGGTTTATCAGATGTACGCTGAGTTCTGGAAGAGTCAAGAATTTGATTTCACAGTGGGTGCACTGGTAGAGCTCTGTCCCATCTTCTGCGGGGCTCGGAATGGTGACGAAATCCCGCTTGAGCTCCTTGTCGTGGCAGTCATTGTAATGCATCACCAGCAGCTCCGCCGAGCTGAATGACAGTTTGAAGCATTTCAGGCATTTAAAGGGGAGCCAGTCCACATCAACTTCAGGTTCCACCTCATCCTTAACTTCAACGACTTCCACCTCCTCCGGAGATGGAGGTTTCTCTGCCTCCTTGGAATAGATCACAGTGAAGTAACGACCCAGTTTGCTGGAGGGCTGCTTCTTGGGAAAGACTCCTGGGTGGCGCTTTATGTAATGAGAAACGATACTCTTTCTGCTGAAAGCCTGGAAGGAGCAGAGTGAACATTTCCTTCGGTCCACCGCAAGCCTTAGCTCTTCGCTCATTGCTGGAGCCCCTGCCTCTGATGCCAAGGGAACCATCACCTTGTTCGGTTTCTCCCCCACAGTCTTGGATGCTGCCAAGCAATGCGTGTAGTAGGCATCGATGTCGTGCCGTTTCTGGTAGTGTGCTGCGAGGCCTTTGCGGATGGGGTTGGTGTAGGAGCAGAGGGCACATTTAAAGACATTGTTTTTCCCTTCGGGCTGCGCTCTAACATTATTATGCTTGATACGGTAGTGACGTGCAATACCTTTCCGGGTGGAGCAGAAGTATTTGCACAGCTGACATTTAAACAATGCATTCTTGTCACTCTTCGCGACTTCCGGAAGCTTGAGGTCAAAGTCACAGGCCTCGGAGACTTCAGTCACACTGCTGCTGCTGCATTCAGCAACTGAATCGTCTCTTCTGGTCAGTGACTGCATGGCAGTTGCTTTCAACATGTCTGCGGCAGACTGGTTATGATATTTCTCATAGTGTATCTTGAGTTTCTCTAAAGTGCCATGTGTGTAAGGGCACATCTTGCAGCGGTAAGCACCGTAGCCCTGCCTCTGGGTTTTAGATCGCTCATCCCCCTCACTAACCAGCTCGTTTACCTGCTCGACATCATCGGCAAAGTCTTCAGCTGTGACTTTGATGGAAGGATGCCGTTTCTGGTAGTGTGTGAGAACTCCATGGATGCGCGAGTTCACGTACGGACAGTGTCTGCACTTGTAAACAGAGCTAGGGTTAATATCTGCCTCCTGAGCGAAGTCAGCAGCTTTCACTTTCATGCCCGGGTGTTTTTTGCCATAGTGGGTTAGAAGCCCATGAAGACTGTTGTACTCAGACAAGCACACAGTGCACTGGTAAGGGTTATTTGAGATAGATGATGTAGCAGACAGAGAGAGATTAGGCTGTCGCTCATGTGTTGGGCGGCTGACTTCAACTGCAGCCTCTTCCTGATGGTTGCTGTTGAACGGACTGGACATGGAAATGTGTCCTTTGGGCAGTTGTGGGAGCAGCTTATCAGGTGCTTGGTTCCCCTTGATAATGTCGAGCAGGACAGACTCGTCACCTTTGACTGCCCAAGGGTGCACCGCTTGGTAATGGTTAGTAATATCCCAGATGGAGCACGCCTCAAAGGCACAATCCCTACATTGGTAATGCTTTGTTTCAGAGTTCCCAGCTTGTCTGCTGGTGGAAGAATCAGGACCAGCCCACAGTTTGCTGGCCATGTAGGTGTAGTCGACATTGTGCTCAGGGTGGCGTCTTTGGTAATGCATGAGCAGCCCGCTTGGTTCAGCGTGGGAATATATGCACCACTCACAGTGATAACCAGCCTCCAACACGCCGTCCTGATAAGCCCAGTGTAAGATCGTCATGGCCGTGGCCTTCACAGTAGGATGATCCTTCTTCAAATGCTTCTTCAAGGCATACACATAAGGAGATGTGTATGCACAGTGTCTACACTTCAAAGATCGCAATGACCTGGATTTTTCTGCTTCAGTAGCTACAGTTGCAGTGGACGTTGAACTTCCCGATTGGATCATCTGCGCTCGTTCTCTCTGACTCCTGACCACAGCTGTGTGTCTACGGACGAGGTCAGCATTGGCTTTCACGTCCCTGTGCTTCTTCTGGTAGTGAATCAAGACCCCCTTCACAGTGCGGTTCCCGTAGTCGCAGTGTTGGCAGAAGAACAGCATTTCAGGTTCCCCTTTGTCGGCTGCTCCTTTAGTGCTGGAATTACCTGACCCTTCAATCCCATTGTTGTTGAATTGCTTCAGAAACTGTTTAGGAGGTGCGATCTGTAACTCATCCATGAGTTTCAGCAGTCCCGGAGTTGGGGGTGCCTGCTTTATGTACTTTGCCGTCACCTTAATCTCCGGATGTCGCTTTTGATAGTGGACCAGAACGCCTACTACAGAGCGGTTGTTGTAGACACAGTGTTTGCAGTAGTAAACATCTTCATCCAGAGCCACAGGCAAGATGACGTTTGAAGACTTGGGGGTGCTCGTCAGGCTGTAGGTTGAATTGTTTGACAACTGTGCCCGGTCAACAGATATGACCCGCATGGTCTTCTGTATGCGGAAGTAGGAGGCCTTTTGCTCTGGGTGTTTTTTCTGATAGTGGACCAGTACTGAGTGCATGTTGGGACTTGAGAAAGAACAGACATCACAGTCGTAAACCACTACATTACCACCCACACTTTCTCGAAGGGTTTCAGTCTCAGTGTTTGCCTCTGCCGTTTTGCAAATGCTTTTGAGAGCAGGACTGGATGATGATCTGGACCCAGATGAGGTGGGGCTGAAACTCTTGGGCCCAGAATTCAAGATTTCCCTAAGTGTTTGGGATTCAGCAGCACCCTTTTGAGGCTGATCGACCATGTAGCTGGAGAAGATCATGGCATTGTTTATCTTAACTGAAGGGTGCATTCTTTGATAATGGGGCATCAGGCTCCGCACATTTGGACTTGTGTAGGAACAGAAACGACACATGTACACCAGATCTGGCTGGTTAAAGTTCAAAACGTTACTTGCTTCTGGATGGTGTGTCATATAGTGCTGGTGCAGATCATTAAAGTTGTTATATTCGATGAAGCACTCGAGACAACGGAAGACTGCACTCTGATCCTCTGGGTCCAGGATGTATCTGAAGCTAAACTTGATATAAGGGTGCATCCTCTGGTAGTGTGTGCTGACACTGCGAGCAGACTTGTTTTGGTACTCACAATGTTTACAGTAGAACAGGTTCCCAGGTTCTTCAGTATTGAATTCAGTGTTGTCTTGATATGTCTCTCTGCTATCTTGACTGCTTTGATCTTGGGCATCTTTAGATTCCAAAGAGGCACTGTAATTCTCTTCATCATCAGAAATGGTGACTTGAACAGGAATGTTTCTTGAGCTGAGTTTGGACTGCAGATTGCGTTTTCTTTTCCCAACACCACGCTCTGTCTGAACACTTCCAGAATTTTTAACATGAAGGTGCTGAGTGTTGAAGGTGTAGTGCTGACTTCGAGCATCAGAGGATTCTCTCTCTTTGCTTGTTTCTAAATCGATGTGATTCCCATTCTCCTCCACATCATCATCCATCTCCTCAAGGTTAATCACATCTTCGTGCTGCTGGCTTTGACTAATCTTGCTCTGGAGATTGTTTGCAATTTCATCAATCCTTGTCCGTTTTTTGACAGGAGAGAGATCCAAGGGTAAATCATTGATGGACTTTCTTGCTGTCTTCCCAATAAGATGCTTCTTGGATGAAATTCCAAGGATTGAGGTCTGAGTTTTCTGAACAAAGCTCGAGGAGCTGTAGGATTCAGATTCAGAATCTTGCTGCTCATTGGACGAGCCCTCTTGACCTGTGACTTGTGTTCCATCACAGTATGAGTGTTTGTGTTGCTGGTGGACACGTAGACCTTTCAGTGTGATGGTGGAGAAATTACACAGTGAGCACCGATGAGGACCCTGCTGTTCTTCGACTGCGTTGGATTTTTTCCCATTGATTTTAGAGCTGCTGTTTCCTCCATTCACTGGCACGGATCGTTCAGCCGGACCATCTACACTTTCGCTGGTTAAGTCCATAGTGTCCCATTCAGAAGACCCACTGTGACATTGTTTGTGCGTGTCAAGTTTTAGTGGGTTGGTGCAAAGAAAGGGGCACTTGTCACATTTATACACCGTAGCTTTGCCAGATAAGTGAATGTTCTCTATGTGACGAGAAATACTACGTCGGTGCATGGTCAAGAAGGAGCAGAAAGGGCACTGGAATCTGTTCATGTGTCTTTTGAATGGAACTCCTTTAGTTTCCAGCAGGTCATTATCCTCTTCTGACAGAAGCAGCTTAGTAGAATCCTCAGCTGACTCTGTGTAACTGGGATCATCCAATTCACAGAGTTCATCATCTGAACTGCTTCTGGAATCATTCAGAATGCTGGCATCTAGATCCATGCCAGACCTTGACATATCTGACATGGTAAAAGTCGATCTCTCTGACAGTATGGAAGATCCTGTGCTGTTGGGTATTTTTGCTGTGAGCTGTGAGTACTGAAAACTTGATATCCCTGAAGTGGTCTTGAGAGATGCATTGCCAGAGGATCCTTTGATTGACGAGGCATTTGCAGAGGAACCTTCATTGCACGCTAGATCGTTCAGGTTCAAATTGGAGGTTGGAGTGCTTCTCCTGGATGAAGCAGAATCAGACTTGCTGGATCCTGCACTTCCATCCTGCATTTTGGGCTGTTGCAAGGATACCATGATCTTCACCATGTTACGGTGTTTCTTCATCATGTGATCTGCTAACTGCTGCCTTTGCGATGTCTGAAATCCACACCACTCACAGTTAAAGCCTCCTCGTGTTTGGGGCTTGATCATAGATTCCAGCACATTACGTTCTACATCCTCTGGTGACTCTTCAAATTGTTCCTCAACTGAGGATGCGTCAGAGTCCAAATTCAAATTCTCTGCTCCAACAGGAGGAGCCGAGTGGCCTGGTAGACCTTCTTTGTGATGCATTTTTTGGTGTTTCAGAATCCGTGCTCTGTGTGGGGATTTATAAGTGCAATACTGGCAGGAAAAGATTGTTCCTACACCATCGTAAGTCGTAGCACTGCAGCTGGCCTGCTTGGGAGTTTTGAGGGATCTCTCATCGCTTGTTTCTCCATGGACCTTCCTGGTGTGTTCACTGAGAAGAGAGCTGGATCTGAAGTACCGCACACAGAACTTGCACTGGAAAAATGGAGTTGATGTTTTGTTCGAAGGTTTTGCTGACTGGTTGTGTTTCATTTTCTTTGAACCGGAGATGTGCCCAAGGTCTTTGTTAAAGGATTTAATACCTGAAACATGAACAGAGAAGGACAAACTATTTCAAACAAGTTTAGCTCTTCTGTTGTAGTTTGTAGTAATGTGTCATTATTTCTGAATCACAAATGTTGATATACCTGCTTCCTTTTTCAATGAGTCGTAATTGTGATTGCTCAAATCTTCCTCGTCCTCTGTTTGGCTGAGGGAGTTCAGTGAGTTTGACCTGGATCTTCTGGGTGACCCGTCACCTTCTCCCACTTCTGCGGGCTGCAGGAAGGCTGTGTGGACGTCTTCTATGTGTGCCTTGAGCTCAACGTTCGATTCTGCACGGAAATCACAGCCATCACACTGCAGCACTTCCATCGCTTAGGACTCCCTGGAAAATCAGGGAAACCTGATTAGGGACAGAAAGAAAAGAAAGGGGTAAGAAACACAGGACAGAAAGGAGTACAGAAACACAGGCTGTAAACAAACACTTGGAAAGGAAATTTTGCAGCATTGTATTTCACAGCAAGTCGAAAGCAATCTGAAATTCTGACAAGGCAGAATTCAACAGAAGAATGTTTATTTTTTGGCGAGTGGTCAGTCTGCTCCAAAAACAATAGCTGAGGAGGGATTATGGGCTGATTTGTTCCATTTTTTTTATTACCCAGGGATAAGCCTCAGCTGGAGTACACCAGTGCGCCTTGGTATTTATTTACATCAGCATGTTCCATCAGATTGCATCAAGCCCTTCTGAAATAAGATTGAGTGAATCCGCCAAGGGATGAGGAACGCTCAGCGTTTCAGAGATGCAGTGCAAACACAAAGGATTATGGGGTGGGCCGTCACTTGGAGGTGGCATTATTATGTCCCATGACCTAAGAGCACCCGGCAACCATGCCAATCAATGAGCTGAAACAAAGTATGATTCGGTCCCTGATCAATACTTTTTCATTAATACTCGCACAGCTGCCAAAACTCAGCACATACACATGCTTGTCTGTGCAAAAATCCCTGCTGTATTTGGGAATATTGCAATATTTCATTAGATTGCACTGAACATTTTCATAAACCAATAAAACTTCTCCATGAAAATCTACAAACTGAGCCAGAAATTACAGAGAGTATGTTAGGAACATATGATTTGAATAAAACTAATTCAGCACTAACCTCATTTAAACCTTATATCCAAAAATACATATAAAACCACAACTGCCGCTTTTCTCTGTAATACCAAGCAACGGTAAAAGACCATGTACAGAAACAGCGAACATGTTTTTCTTTCATCATGAATCAATCTCAATCTGATCTGTGTGGCAAGGACATGAATTTTAGCATGAACTCAACAATAGGAATGCATTTAGCAGTCGTACAGCACAGTACCAGCATGGCAGATCTGAAAGCCATCAACACAAACCAGAGTAAATCTTCAACCTTGGCTGGCTCACGCACCAGGACAAATTCTGCGGGTGATTTCTGCAAGAAAAGGCCTCAATGTCAAGGCCAGTGTTTAATGGGTTTAGTGCAACGCTACACATTAGAGGAGGCCGTGAATGCTGTAAAAACAAACAAAATAGATTCCACTTGGATCTTAGTCAGTCATTCTAAAGGCACAATAGACAATTTTTACTGGTTGTGAGGATAAATTGATATCAAATGAGTGATTAGACTCTTAATTCACAAAGAGACCAAAATACTATCAAAGATCTGAGATTGTTATTAAAATAAGGGACACAAATGTATGAACTATAGTTATCATAGAACACATGTGCCTTAAATATGATGCAAAATCAAAATCCACTAATATATTTCACTGTTCCTATTTTGCACGAATATAATTTCATGCAATTCTAAAGCAAAAAACAAAACAAACAAAAAAAAAACTTATTGTTTGCTTTCTTCAAAAGCTAATAAAAACCTTTCTACTGATGCAACCAAGCTCCCATGGTTGGGTAAAAATAATACTGAACAATATTAACAGTGTTTTCATGGTGCAATCAAACCCTGATAGATAAAATTAAGGGTTGCACTTGATTTCGATTGTCAACTTTAGTATAAGGGTTAGGCTTAGTTGAATACAGTACTTGCAAAGTTACTTATAGTCAGTTTAATGTCTGTTAGCAGATATTAAGCAGACAGTCTACTAATAATCTAATGACTGCTAGTTTAATTAAAGTCAACCCAAATTTCTAAAGTGAACTATCAAAATAAAGTGTTATCACATTTAGTCCCATCCTACATTATTGTTGCTTCACCCACCTGATGAAAATATTAAACTATGGCAATATCACATCATGTCTGCCATACAAAAGGTGTATGGTGAATTACAGCATCAGTGCTTATGGGTTTAATACTTAAGCGTTAAAACCCATCAAATTGACAAATGCAATAGTTGTACAGACACTAGACTAAAAACAGGTTTCATTGCTGAATGGTTGGAATTCCTGATAGATGAGAAGATCTCTCTTGTCGAGAATAAAGACAGCCGAGCTTTCACACCTATGGCTTATCACCCGTGGCCTCAAATGGTAAAAGCAGACACTGGTTTCAACCTTCATTCTCAACAACACTGCCAGTGTGTCCCAGGGCAGGTTCGCCCATTGTCTCTTGAGGTCGAGTTTCAGCTCCGCCCTGATGTGTTCCAGCACTCGAGAGGAACTCAGAGCAGACTTACACTCATCTCGACAGCCATATCTGGACAATCCATAAAGTCTGGTAGAGGAAGAAAACTCAAATGCAAAATTAGCAGACATAAACACAAATCGCACCTAGCAGCCCATCCGCCGGAGCGGCAGATACTTCCAAGCTAATGGGGTGAAATTTGTAAAGCTTTCATGTGCTTGGCGCGGCTCAGACAGCCACTGAGCACCACAGATCCTTTGAGCTTCAAGGGCAGCCATTTTAAGAGCAGCAATGTGTGCTGAGGTGTTCAGGCAGAGCGTAACATGGACTCACAGATCTGATCCTCTCACAGCCACTGGAGAGCAGCTGACAGAAATCTATCTAGCAGATGTAACGCACCCAAAACCTTCAGCCTGCACAGCTCAGCAGAAGCACAGGGAAAAAAACCTTCTGGCATGCCAGCCTGAGCTCAGACTGTCATATTTTCAACATCTTGGGATATTAAAAAAACATATCACATTTTACATGCGGCAGAAGCTTTTACCCAAAGTGATTTACCAAAGGTGTGCAAGTGGGGAATGTACAGCGCTGGGCGAAAGACTTTGCCATATTAGACGCTTCTCAAAAACACTTGGCTATAACACTTCTCCAAGACGTTAGAAGAACCTACCAGCAAACTTTCTTATAAATGGTGCACAGGTGTATTTGGGACAAAGCAAAGGGTGGATGCACCAAATATTGATGTGATAAATAATGTACATGATCCCTTATGACATCACTTTCAAAAACAAACTTCTCGCAGTACTGTAGCTTGCAGGTTGGTTGTTCCAAGCATCTTTAAGACACACTAAAGCACCAGAACAAAAAACTTAAATGTTTCTGTGAAGCACCTAATGTGTCAAAGACTTCAGCACAGTGTATAAGAATTCAACCCATGATCTTGGTGTTGCGAGCTCTACCAGTGTTGGCGCCGCGTTGTGCTTCATTGTGATCCTGGAAGATCTTTGAAACATTCGGCAGATATTTTCACCCAAAGAGATTTACAGAGCATCAAAACGTGTGCAAGTGGAGCATGTAAAGCGCTGTGCTAAACACTTTGGCATATTAGATGCTTCACAAAAACATTTGGCTATTTATAGAGTAGTCAACATTTGAAGAGGATAAATCCTAAAACCAAAATGCGTTCTTGTCTTAGGACGACTTTGATGAACTTCTTTGATCCACTTCAAATGTTGACTACTATATTTGTCTGTAGAAAAAAAAAAAATTCTCCAAGACATTAGAAGAACCTACCAGCAAACTTTCTTAAAAATGGTGCACACATATATTTGGGACAAAGCAAAGGGTGGACGCACCAAATATCAACATGTTTAATAAAAAACTCTTACAAGCGGGGCACAAACTTCTCGCAGTACTGTATCTTGGCAACTGGTTGTTGACCGGAGAAGTTTCCTACTGGCACATTAAAGTAAAAGACATAAACAACTGTCTTCAAACCAATGTTTTTGTCAAGCATCTTATGTGCCAAAGACTTCAACACAGTGTATAAGAATTGCGAGCTCTTCCAGCTTTCATGTGTTTGCAGTGTGTGCTGAGTTTTTGCAATTTTTAAAAGACAACTTTAGATCCTGCGTTTTTTTCCCCATTTACTGTAAAGATGAGTCATGGCAACATGTTTTTCCCAATACTTCAACTCAAAATCATTTTTCAAGATAAGTTACACAAGATTCAACTAGACAAGATGTGTTGAAATGACTTGCACAGCCAATCTGATTATAAACTAAGACTTGAGTTCAATTACTGCTTTAAAAGTTGAATCAAGTGATTTTCTTTTAGTATTCCGCTTCCCTCATCTTTTTTAAAATGTGAATGGTCCCTTACATTCATGTCTTAGTTTCACTGCTGTCAATACTAAATTCAAAGACATTTGGTCACCATGATCCTAAACCAGCCTAACTGTACCAGGCTTCCACAAGACTGACTAGTCTTATCTGGTTGATTGCATGAGTCTCTCACGTCCTCAAAACAAGCTTAGAGGAACTAAAGCTTCACGAGAGGGTCTAAAAATGCAAAGCATGCCTGAACTTCCCTCTTTCAGACCTCACAAAACATCTGCAGCCTTAGGCTTAAAATGAGGAAGACAAGAGAGCGATGGGAAAAAACTGGTCTGACCCGGACACATGCGAGACCTTTCAATCCCAACGCAAACCAGATTCCAAAGTCTACTGACGTTTGTTAATCACCAACCAGCCGACCTGCCTTAACAGCCTCCTCTATACGGATCCCAGTGCAGCCGCCCCTCTCAAAGACACTCTCAGAGTAAGCCAACATTAAGCTGATTAGAAGTAGAGGGGTTTTGTCCTTAACCGTTGGTCCACCATCTCACACAACAGAGAAAGAGATGGGGTCATGATTGAAGGTTACACTCTCTGCCTAAACATTCACATTCTTCATTATGTTTCACCAGAAACATCTAATCAGCTCTCATGAATGAATAATGACGCACTTATTAACAACATTTTCATAAAATTAATAGAGGGTTGACGGCTGAAGAACAATTACACACGGTAAAACCAAATAGCCAGAAACTAGTATTAGTATTTACCCCCATTATTACAAAAAGATATTGTGCGTTAAGAGTTGTTTATGATGTAGCCGCTCGAGGACTATTTAATCGCTCAGAGCTCAGGCAGTTCTCAGTTATGCTTCACTGAAGTAGCACGTTAGTCTCAGATCTTTCCTCTGGGAAAAATATTGTAGGAGTTTAACCCTTAAAACGTGTTTGAGTCAGAAGAGATACATAATAAAATTTTTGTTAAAAAATGCTGTTTTTAGAAAGAGAACAAAACTTATTAAATGCTTCAAGACCTCAAAATATAGAAAATAAATTTTTTTGACATTTTTTTTATTATTATTACTATTTAAGTTTCACTTTTCATGTCCGGGTCATATTTGACCCGGTACATATGGTGTATCATAGTTGGGTTAACTTCAAGAGCAGTGAATGGAAGAGTACCACAAAAATATTTTTGCATTCCCATTTGCTCAAACAGCAAAAGAAAAACTTTACATGAAGTGTTTTCATGACTTTCAAAAAAAAAAAAACATAAATCTTTTTAAAAACCAAAATGTAAAAAACGTTCGAGGATTCACAATGCTGATGACTGTTAAACACATCATCACAGACTAGTGAAAAGGGTCCATTAGGTGTCAAAAATACTTTTTGTAAAATTATTTATGAAGTTACATGAGTGTCAAAACACTTTTGTAAAACATAATTCACCTTTTCTGCATATCTCACACACTTTTGGAACTGAATTTTATTGATGTACATGCATGTGTGCGTCTATTGATGACCACTGCAGCGTTAAATTTTTTTCATTTTTTTTTCATCTGAAAGTTTACACAAGTAAAAGCAATGTATTTAGTGTGAAAACTTTTCAGAGTAATATGTTGTTTTGATAGAAATAAATACACAAGTTTCATAAATTTGGACTGTTCTGAGCACTCATGACTTATAATTTAAAAATTACTGGCATTAACACCTTTGGAATTAATGGAATTTAATGATTGAATTTATATGTTATTATAATTTAATACAATTATATAATAAAAGAAAATTCCTTCTCAATATCGAAGAAAAAAAAAAAAAGTATTTTTTGTATCAGTTTCTTTGGTGTGGTTCATGTCCGAATTGAAATTTCAAAGAATTTCTCATTTTTTTAGTAAAAAAAAAAAGGGTTAATGCAATACTAACATGGTACAATTCAAACTTTTTTCAGAAGTTGCTGATCAGAAACAATATGGTTTTAATTGAAAAATATTAGTGATAGTATATAGATATATATAGTAGATACATATAGTATATAGATTTTGAATGCAACTAATGTGGACAGCAGTAGATATTTTCATTCACAGTGGCACTGTTTCCTCAAACACGTTTCTGCTCTTTCCACAGTCTGGAGATACAGGAACTGAAGATCTGGTTCTTTCACTTCGCGTCTGTGCAGACGGGTGGAACGGGATCTTCAGCGTGCGGTTAGGAGCATGTGTGCCGATCTCACTGCAGGACCGCCTGTTATATAAGCTTATGGAACACATTATATAAAACACACGAAAGGGTCGATCAACAGATTTCTGCCACATAACCCTCACTGGAGCAGGACCAGAGATGTCAAAACTACAGCTACTTCAGCTGATGCGAAAATAACATGAGCATAAAGTCAGCAATTTGAGTTCAGTTGGGTTTATTTATATTAATATTTAACTTGACAAAGAAGCGGGTTAAAAAACTATATATACATACCACTGTTACCCTCCCCATGAGTGACTGACCAACAAACAACACTCCAAAAGCAAGACGTGTAATAGTCTGAAGGTTTTAAAGGAACCCAGGGTAACTTCTAAGCAACTAAAGGCCTTTCTCACAACGACTAATGTTAATGTTCATGAGTCCATCATCAGGAGAACGCTCTCCAAAAAGAACATCACTGCCCGACTGCAGCTTGCTAAAGATCATGTGGCCAAGCCAGAAGACTACTGGAGAAATGTTTTGTGGACGGATGAGACCAAAATAGAATTTTTTGGTTTATATGAGAAGTGTTCTGTTTGGAGAAAAGAACACACTGCATTCCAGCATAAGAACCTCATCCCATCTGTGAAACGTGGTGGTGGTAGTATCATGGTTTGGGCCTGTTTTGCTGCATCTGGTCCAGGACGGCCTGCCATCATTGATGGAACAATGAATTCTGAATTATACCAGCAGGTTCTGAAGGACAATGTCAGGACATCTGTCCGAGAACTGAATCTCAAGAGAAAGTGGGTCATGCAGCAAGACAACGACCCCAAGCACACAAAGACTGGTTAAAGAAGAACAAAGTTAATGTTTTGGAATGACTGAGTCAGAGTCTGGACCTTGATCCAACTGAAATGTTGTGGAAGGAGCTGAAGATACTGGAAGCAAAGATTCACATACTTCTGCCACTCACAGATATTTAACACCGGATCATTTTTCTCAATAAATAAATGACAAAGTAAATACTTTTTTCTCCTATGTTTGATTGGATTCTCTTTGTCTACTTTCAGGATTTCTGTGAAAATCTAATGATGTTTTGGGTCATATTTATGCAGAAATATAGAACATTCTACAGGGTTCACAAACTTTCAAGCAGCACTGTATAAAAATTATTCATTTTTATTGCAGTTTTGCTTTATTTTGTAAATAACTAAGATACTTTTTTCATGGAATTTCTCACTTTTTTAATGGATTTACTTTCAATTTTAGTTTACTAAAAAAAATAAAATAAAAAAACTAATTCAATAGCATTATTACTAGTACAATTATATTATCCCAGAATCAGATTTGTACTGAAAACATACTCTAAAAAATTTATTTAGAGCATCAGAGAAATGATCAAAGAGACTCTGTCTGCTGTGGAACATAAAATAGACATTCTGAAGAACCAAACAACACTGGACTCTTTGACTTTCATTTAAAGGATGTTTTATGGTGTTTTCTTTTTTTGCCAATAAAATGAAAGTCAAAGGGGTCCAGTGTTATTATTTTTTAATATCTTTTATATTTCAGAAGATAAAAAATGTTTGTAACAACATGAGAGTAAATAAATGATGACATAATGAACATTTTTGGGTGATCTGTCCCTTTAAGAGCCTCTACAAACAAATCAACATGTATCAAATATCATCTGAAGGCTTGAACATATAAAGACGCGAGCCCTGAAATCTTCTCATCGTGGTTCTGTTCCACTAATGCTGACCAGCGAGACTACGGGCCGTTTCCTGAAGAACACTTCCTGAAGCGCACTCAGAGAGTTATTTTGGGTTGAATCGGGAACGGTGCCCTCGTTGAGCACACAAAGGTTACGCAAGCAGCCAGAATAACCCTGGACTCAGGGTTTGTGCAAACCTACCCAGCATTCTGAAGCTGGAGAACGTTCCAGAACTCCTTCGATCGCACGACGCTCGAGATCACGAGAGGCCAGAGAAGAAGAGGAAACGCAGCGAGACGTTCAGTTTCAGTCACACTAGCCAAAACTTCTCATTACGGCAGGAGAAGCAGCTCTGCTAACCTCGAGTTCCTCAAAGCGCTCGGTCATGTGCTGTCCCTCAATTGAGGAAGTCTCAGATGATTCTCATGATAAAGCTCGGTCCGCGCCAAAGACCTGCCAGATGAGATCAGACACACAAACAGATGTCAACCGCTCCGACACAAACAGTTCCTGTTCTCACTGGAGTTTCCTGATAAACTGGATTGAAAAAAATGCCACGAGTAACACATACGACGACTCCAACCGTCTGCAACATCACGTCAACAAAAGAGCCTCAGAGAGCCTTTGAGAATCAAAGAATTTAAAAGCTTCGGCTTCATAGGCTCTTAAAATAATCTTTCCCAGAAATGCACACACTACCAGTCAAAACTCTTCTGCTCACCAAGGATTCATTCGACCAAAAATTCAGTAAAATTGTGAAATATTATTCTGATTTAATATATCTGTGTTCTATGTGAATATGTGTTAAAGTGTAATTTATTTCTGTGATGTGCAGCTGTATTTTCAGCATCATTACTCCAGTCTTCAGTGTCACATGATCTTCAGAAATCATTCTAATATTATAACATGATTATCATATTTTTGTGTAAACTGTGATAATCTACAAAAGTTTGGAGTGAAATTAAAGATTAGGATTATTTTCAACATTGATAATAATCAGAAATGTTTCTTGAGCAGCAAATCATCATATTAGAATGATTTCTGAAGATCATGTGACACTGAAGACTGGAGTAATGATGCTGAAAATACAGCTGCACATCACAGAAATAAATTACACTTTAACAGAGATTCACACAGAAAACAGATATTTTAAATCAGAATAATATTTCACAATATTACTGATTTTACTGTATTTTTCATCAAATAAATGCAGCCTTGGTGAGCAGAAGTGTCATAATCTATAAAAAAATCCAAACATTTGAGGTTAAATATTTTATCTTGTGTTCAACCATAACACAATTTAACAAACAAATGCAAAGAACCTTATCTAATACAAGAACACAGAAACTCCCAGAAAGTGACTAATTAGATGATAGCAAACATCCAAACATGAATCAATACACATCACGTCAACTATTTCCCGACGTTCATATCAGCAGATGTGAGATCTTCTGGAGTGATGTGCTCATAATCTTCTTCCTCCATCCAAATCATTGGCTTTTATGTTTCAAAGCAAATCCCTTCCAGGAAGCATATGGCAGCAGAAATAGGTCAGCCATTAACGAACCAACATGAAGCTTCTGAGACGCATCCAGCACAAGCCCTTCCCAAGAGTCCAGTTAACCCCTTCTGCAAAGACACTAGCATTATTCTCCACTCGTCTGTCCATGAGCGAGACAATGAACCTCCCGAGAGATTGATAGATCAGCAATATCACACCAGAAACAGAAACCAGCACAGCTACGATACCGCTTCTACACAACCGCTCCATAAACAAGCACATATTGAATAACTTACATTTTACACACATTATTGAGTTACTCTGTCTCACTCCTCTATGAATCAGTGTTGTTGAATGAATTGTATGAATGATTCAATGACTCACTCGTTTTATTTTCTGAATGAATCTGTGTTTTGAACAAAATCGATTAAATGAATGATTCAATGACTCATTTATAAAAACAGCCACTTGTTTCTTTTCTGAAACAATCAGAGCTGAACAATTAATTTGAATCATCTGAAACTTATTCATAATGAAAGCCAGTTGTTTTATCTCTCTGAATGAATCTGTATTTTGAACAAATTAAGGGGATGATTCAATGACTCATTTATAAAAACAGCCAGTTGTTTCTTTTCTGAAAGAATCACAGTGAACAAATTGCTCAAATAAATAATTTGATGACTCATAATAATGCCAGCCACTTGTTTATTTTCCAAATTAAGTGTTTTTTTTAGCAAATTGATTGAATAATTCATTGTTTTTTCTAATTCTTGAATAAATCAGCGTTTTGAATGAATCAGCTGACTGAATGATTCAAAGAGTCATTGACAATGTGACTCGCAGAAAGAGTTGCTAAACCATTTTTTGCACATTTCTGTATATGATTTAATTTCACAATGTCAAATAAGATGCACATAAAACGGTCAATGACACAGAGATACTATATATATATATATATATATATATATATATATATATATATATATATATATATATATATATATATATATATATATATATATATATATAACACTCAATATGGTGGCTATAAGAACAAAGAGAAAAAAACAACAGTCGCTTCACTGGCCTACATTAGCTTGACCTACAAAAAATACTGCTTTCAGAGTGATTTGAGCAAATGAAGGCCAATTTACAAGTTCTACTGTGAGATTTTATTGTCCAGAGCTACAATAAACAGACATCTTTCTGTAGAAACATCATCATCATCATCAGACTACATGTATAGGAAATCATCATGAAGGGTTGTTCAGCTCTAACACTGAACATGACTTCAGAACTGCTAAACGAGTTCGTCTGAGTCTCCTGTAATCGGGTGACGATCACTCACGTCGGTAGTTGCAACATAAACCACTCGCCAGCGCTCAACTCTTGCTCAACTCTCAAGGAGAGCGAAAACTGAGACAAACACAAACATCATCGAATCCACAGCCATTCTTTTCACAATGGAGAAAATAAATGTAGTGTTTTTTAGGAAACACAACTGTAGAACAGCATTAATAATCTCACATGACATCTCAAGAAAAAAAAAATCCATTCATAGGGTCTTAAATATTGTGTTTTTTGGGGTCATTTCACAGCTCAATAATCAAAATATCATAAAAATTCCAATAGTTATGATCTGTGAATTAATTATATATATATATAAATGCAGCTTTGGTGAGCAAAACAGACAAAATCAATAAAAAAAAATAAAAAAACGAATAAATAAATCACACAATTAAAAATAGTAAATTGTGACCAAAAAACAGTAAAAACAGATTAAAACAGTATAACAAAATGTCTTTACAAAAACAAATTACAAAACTTAAATAAAATATAATGAATACAGCTGGATTTAACATTCAAATACACTGAATATTTTTATTTTATTTAAATCTTCTACAGTGTGTTTGAACAGATTTAACATACGTTTATCATTATCCAACTGTATTTAATATTAAAATTTCATGTTTTTATCAAATAAATTGTTTGTACTATGTTGTTTGGGCTTTTTCAGTGTATTTGCGGGCTGTTTTAAAGTGGGGATATTTCCAGCGAACAGGACACCACAAACCAGAACTATAATCAGAAAACAGGATGTCTACATTCTTAAAAATAAAGGGTTTTACTGGCATCGATGGTTTCATGGAGGACCTTTAACATCCACAGAATCGTTCTATTGCATAAAAGGTTCTCCAGATCAGTAAAATGATCTTCAGACTAACTATAAAACAAGTAGTGTTCACTGAAAGGCTCTTCGGGAACACAGTTTGGAAGCTTTCCTCCTCATCTGAGTGCAGAAGCAGACAGCAGGATCAGAGATGTTCAGCTGACGCTTCTGAGAAACGCTGCGGTTGAAGAGTCACCTCGCTCCACTGATCCTGACTGAATTATCTCCAGCGTCAGCGCCAGAGACTCAGTTTCACAGCTGACACTGCTCATACACCATTTTGTGCTCCTCGAGGCAACGGCTGCAGATCTTTCGGACTCTTCAAACCCTGCCGGCCTTTTCTCGAGAGACTGACACATGCATCACACGAGAACCAACACCTCCAGCGGCTCTCGTGCTGCGAAGGCAAAACTAACAGCAGCCGAAAGCACAAAACCAGGCGTGAGATCTGGTGTCTTCTGAAACAAACGTCTCAGAACCTCTGCAACATCTTAATATTGAACCATCTGAGCTGCTGTGACATCTGAGGAACATCTGAGGCGTTTGAGTTCATACTGCAACGCCTTTTGAGCAGTAAAATATCAATGCCGTTTCAAAACAATTCCACTGAAAATAAATAAATAAATAAATTAGGATTTAAACAATTTTCACTCAAACTGCTAGTACATTTCACAAGTAATTACAAAGAAACGGCAAGTACTGAATTCAAGAGTAGCATGACTCAAATAGTATTTTATTGTTAAACGTACTCCAAAAATCCCTGTGTGTTTGATCAGATTCACACACGAGTGACTGACATCCTTCTCATAAAACCACAGTGTGCATCTGATATCTGCTCTGCGGCGTATCAAACAAATGTCTCAGTAAAAAGAAAAACTTGTGACCAAAGTCTAAGACACAATCTCAGCTCTGCATTATTGAAAAAGACATACTTCATCCTCGCTGAGCTTCAGTAATTGCCGGCCTCAGGCGTGGGAACGCTTTATCTAATGATGATGGATGAAACTCTTGGAGATCCTACATTTCACACGTTCACGCTTTCCACAAGCACTTTAACACGATCGCCAAAAACGTACGGATATTTCATTTGCGCGCTAGATTAAGGACGTGTAACGTGTGTTCTTCACACAAAAACGGTGTCATCATTTACTCGAACCCAAATCATCTTAAAAGACTCAAAGCTCATTCCACTCAGAGGGTCCAGAGTGCAAGATGCTACAAATAGTGTCATTAAACAAAGTTACTGTACAAATGTTCACGCTTCAGCATCCAATGAGGCCATCGGAGCTTTGGGAGCGACTGTGAGAGGAAAAGAATGAAACGCTCAGGACCAAAACACTGGAAAATAACCAGGAAGCGTTTTCCCTCAGGAAACCTTCGGTTCCAATTCCGCTGCTCTCTTTCTGTCTTTGGCCTGATTCGAGAGGTTTTCTCAAGCCAGTGAGAGTTACCATCAAAGAACATCAAAGCGTGAAGACACACTCGAGCAAAGAGATGTTCCTCCGTTTGGATCTCCTAATGAAGGACTGTTCCCCGCTGGAGGACAGCAAGAGCCGGGGAGGGTTCAGAGCAAATACTGCTTTGACTAAAAATCAAGTGTTTACTGAAGAAACCACCTCGTTTGAAATCTCCACTTGAGTTTTGAGTCTTCTGCAACACAGCATTATTCTGACCAGCTGTACTGCTTGATGAAAGAAGACCTGCATGTGTCATTGAAATAATTTCCATAAAGACAAGAACACGTCTGAGAAATGTTTGCATTGAGTTTGTATTGAAACTAATGTTTACAGGAAATAATCCTCAGTTCATACAAACATAATGAAGCTTTACTACTTTTAACAGCCATAATTATGCACCTCAGAACAAATCTTGGTGTAAATTTGTGCCTTTATGCTTACATTGTATCAGCATCCAAAAACACTTTGAATGGAAACAGTGGACTGAGTGCCAGTTGTGCCAAAAGTGACACTCAGGGCATTTCGAACGTTACAAAAGATTTCAATATCAATTAAACGCTGTTCTTTTGAGCTTTCTATTCATCTGTGAATACTGAAAAATAAAATGTATCACAGTTTCCACAAAAATATTGTGCAGCACAACTGTGTTCAACATTGATAATAATCAGAAATGTTTCTTGAGCAGCAAATCATCATATTAGAATGATTTCTGAAGATCATGTGACACTGAAGACTGGAGTAATGATGCTGAAAATACAGCTGCACATCACAGAAATACATTTTTACTGCATTTTTGATCAAATAAGTGCAGCCTCGGTGAGCTTCTTTAAAAGAAAAGAAAAAAAATCTCACCGACTCCAAACTATTGAATGTTAGAGTATTTTAGTCAAGGTTACAACATGGAAAGAGCATGTTGGCTGACATATCATACAGTGAGCAAGATGGATGTAAAATTTTTAAGGCTTATTGTACACAATACCTGCTTAATATGCATTAAAAGCACTCGTGGATAATTAGTTTAACAGGCTGTTGATTGTTAATCATTCAAGCATTTGTGTGATTACATTATGCAATATCTCCATCATCCATGAGGTTCTCTCATCTGATCATGATCTGTTCAATGCAGTTGAAAAGAATTAGGAAGCTTCTCCTTTAAAACTCGGAGAAAATGCAAGAAAACTCAAGAGTAAGTAGCAGAATAATACTATGCATGAACAACCAGAATCTGAACATGAACCATGACCGTGGAGCTGAAGGATCTCAAACCGACAGACTCCAAGAACTCACATCTATAAATAGCAACACAACATGCCAATGTCCCGTGTCCACATTCACACGCGTCCCTCTCCGGAGACTCTCAGCTTGACTCGACGGCACCAAACCAAACTCTCTTGTAGCCACACGATCCATTGATATTAACTCTCCGACGAGAGCGTCTTCAATATTTAATCAGACTTGGACACTGGCACCTCGGTCACAACACCGCCGCTGTTCGCTCTCAAAGGACGCCTTGTCCTGCCTCTGCGCTCGGCCTCTACAGGAACAGACCGTCTACAGAGCGCTGAACGCTTCCAGACACATCTGCAGAAGCACAGAGACACTGCTGGATCACCAGACCATAGAGAGAGAGAACACAACTCACTGCAAACAAAAGCTGTGATGCTCAACCTTTTTGCTCCTTCAAGTTACACTCTAATATTAACTGATCAGAAATCATTCTGATTTGGAGCTCAAGAAACATTTCTGATTATTATCAGTGTTGAAAACAGTTGTGCTGCACAATATTTTTGTGGAAATCGTGATACATTTTATTTTTCAGGATTCACAGATGAACAGAAAGTTCAGAAGAACAGCATTTATTTGAAATAGAAATCTTTTGCAACATTATAAATGTCATTTAATGCATCCTTGATGAATGAAAGCATTCATTTATTTTTTTAACGTCGAAAAATATTTGATATAATAATGTGCAGCACAACTGTGTTCAACATTGATAATAATCAGAAATGTTTCTTGAGCAGCAGATCATCATATTAGAATGATTTCTGAAGATCATGTGACACTGAAGACTGGAGTAATGATGCTGAAAATACAGCTGCACATCACAGAAATACATTACAGTTTAACAGAGATTCACATCTGTTTTACAAAAGAATAATATTTTACTATTTAACAGCATTTTTGAATGCATTTGATCAAATAAATGCAGACTTGCTGACCAGAAGAGTCAAAAACATTTAAAATCTTCATATAAATAATATTATTTTAGTTTATATACATCACTGGACGCCTGGTTGAGAACCATTGTTATAAAACTCCTCTCACCGTCACATAAGACTAAAAATAACATCATCATAATAACGTGTCTGGATGAGCAGGTTTTTACCATGTGTCATGTTAGTTTCTTAAACTCTTAAATCTTGCCAGATCAGCTCTGTCACCGCTGAGGAGACAGAAGTTCATCTTGTGGTCTCAGAGTCTCAGAATAACTGAGAGACGCAAATGAAGGCGGCGTTCTGGACGAGATTTCAGACTGATCTGCGGTCGGAGGAACCAGAGACTTCCTCACAAACTCACACGAGGATCAAAAACACATCGAAACACAGTCACAGAAGAAGCTTTTCTGTACTTCTACACTGTGATCAGATATTCATCTCCAGAATCCAGTTTATGAAACAATAAAACACATGCTAAAAAGTATTTTAAAGACTTTAGGGTCCACCAATCTACAAGAAAAATCTACTGAACAAAAACAGTGTGAAATCAATCAATGAGGAAAACACTGTGGATGAGCCAGACGACTGGAAAAATGTTTGAAATATTTTTTTATATTATTATTATTATTATTATTATTATTATTATTATTATTCATACAAATTATTAGTATTGTAAATTTACACTTGTGATGTAAAAAAAAACCATTTATTAATAGTCTGTTAATTTTCTGAAATATTTAATTTTTAAATATTTTTTATTTGGTAATAATAACCATAATAACCAGTAATAATAATAACAACAACAACTGTATTATTACTAGTGCTGTCAAACGATTAATCACATCCAAAATAAAAGTTTTTGTTTACATAGTATGCGTGTATGTACTGTGTATATTTATTATGTATATATAAATAAAAACACATACAGCATATATTTTGAAAATATTTATGCGTATAAAAATTTATATTATATATAAATATATTTAATATATAAACTTAACATTTTTCTTAAATATATACATGCATGTGTGTGTATTTATATACATATATATGCATAATAAATAAACAGTACACACACATATATTATGCAAACAAAAACTTATTTTGGATGTGATTAATCATCTGACAGCACTAATTATTACTATTATCATTCAGTTATAAAATAATATGTATAATGCACAAATCACAAAAAAGGTGTTTTGAATTGCATTTACAATTTTTATTAATTTTATTTTTCCCCAAATCATGCAACTGTCAAATACAGACAATGCTTAAGTGTGCACAGGGTTTCCATTACGACTGAACAGTGTATTAAATGCATAGTTCAGTGAATTCATAATGGACATGAATCTTGAATACTGGGCGCAGGGTTAGAATCTATATTGTATTAATTTATCAGACAAGTGTTTTGCTTAAACTGTTAGGCTTGTGGTATATCAATTAAAACACATGGAGCATGCAGCACTTATTATGTCCCAAACAAGGTTACGTGTATAAACGCAGCACGCAGTCACTCTTCAGCCGTCCAGCAGAACGTTATATAAAGTATGTCTTCTTTAGATAAGAATGAATGTGTGTGAGACTCCAGAAACCAATGCATCACGTCAAGAAAGCGTCCACTGGACCATTTCAATTGGCTTTTGTCTCTCTCGCTTCTCTCTCTGTCAGGCCGCCTGAGGAACAACTTCTGTGCGTTTCTGCCTCGTCCCACTGAAAGGTCCATTTTGTATCTCAGATCACTCGACCATCAAAATGGAAGGCCTTCAGCTGCCTGGAACGAGCAGCGTCCTTAAAAACAACCTGAACGCATGCACTTCTGCTGCAGGAAAGCATTAAGCTCACGGCATCTCTTTACTAAAGCCTGCAATCAGTCAAAGATCTCAATGTGAGTTTTAAGAGAAACGTCTGAGACAAAGCTGATGTTACGATGGAGCAACACAACATTTACTCATACGACACAGAAGTCAGCATGGACAGTGAGAGTCATTACGGTGACCAGAAGAAAGCAGAAGAAGGCCTGGACCCAGGGGACGCTTCTCTTTATTAATAACACAAGCAGCATTTGACATTCAGAATCATTCCAATGAAATCACCACATTACTCCCCGCACACAAACATCCCTGAGATCAGAGTTCAGCCTTTATCTGACTCGCCTTTCAGATCCATAACATATCTCTAATCAAAATAATCATTTAAAATAATATTTATTATTTTAAAGTGCAATCACAGCTGTTATCAGAAATATTGCAATTAGATTTTTATCCCCAATCAATAATGAAAATAATTGACAACCAACACGTTTAGTTGAATTGTGTAAAGTTAAGAGGTTCAATTATTTTGAAGAGTTAATAATAAAAGCAACTTATTTTTACAGTGTTCATTTAAATTTAAATTTTTATTAATCATGCGCAGCATCGTTTACATATACATTTACTATATTTGTTTTTATAGCCTTCAATTCGTACATTATTTGGATGATGCACACCTGGAAAAAGACACTGTGTTCATTACAAAACACTCACTCACAGCAGCTCTGGATGAATATACTGCTTTAAATGTGGAATAAACTCAACAGGTACTACAGCTATAACCCTAGTGAGCTTCATGCTGTCTACATAGGGGTCATATTACAAACACACTCGGCTCAGTAGAGTCTGACATTAACATGCTGCTTAGTTAATTACACAAAACCCTAATAAATCAGCACACTAACATTTGCAGGTAAAACTATCAATCACTCTTCTTTAATTGAGGAAGTGATCAGACATGCTTGCTTTGAAATTATATATGCACTGTGAAACGCTATACAAATACACTTGATGCATCTCCAACACCGTAAAGAGCAGCTATTTTACAATCTATGATGATGCTGTCTAGGTAGGGTTTGGAACAGCTCGTGTTTACTCTGTTAACTTCACCCTCATTGGTTTATCATTAAAAATAGATGATGCCTTTGTGTCTATTCATTCGTTTTCTGTGTTCAACATGACAAAGAGACAATAAAGAACGTGCATTGAGCTTCACTGAGAGTCATAAACAGATTTGACACAAACTTCTTCCGCATACGATCTACAACCATCTACCTGATCAACGGCCAAAAATACTACAACAATGCCAATCATTGTTAAGCAAACTGGCAGTAAATACTCTCTCCAGTGGACTGTTTTACTGAAAACAAACAAAGTTCACAATCGAAGCGCTTCTCCAGCGAGAGGAACAAGCTGGATCTCCATGAAAAGTGGGTCAGCGGTGAGTTTGAACCATGAGCCATCGCTGTGTGTTCAACAGTTGCATAAGACGGCTTTTAGCTTTTCCAGGTCAGACGCTCGACCAGATCAAAGTCATTACTGTGTAACTACACACATATCCCCCAAAATCCTTCCCGAAACGCATCGAGGACTGATTTGGAGGTGGAAGAACTTGGATGAATGAGTTGCAAAGACAAATTAAACCATCCTTAAAACACTACATGCTTTTTGTTGCATTCAATCAGCAGTGAAAACATTAAAAAGAATGATCTCACAGCCTCAATAAACCACAAAGAAGCTGCTCAGAAACATCAGACGGCAGCAGGCCATTAAAAACAGCCATGTGAGAGAACCTGTTTGCCCTGACATGGGAGACGTGCCACCATTTTGAGCTCCTCTGGCCTGTGTCTGTCGCATTGAGAGTGTGTGTGTGTGTGTGTGTGTGTGTGTAGTGCGCTGTCTTTGTCAGCGGGATTTCACAGTGGCCAGAGCGATTGCAGAAGGACACACACACACACAAACAGTCAGAGCCAATGGAGAAACAACCGTCTTTCACCAAAAAGCTTTAATGGTGTGCAACGCCGAACATGTCACAATCACACACGCAAGTCAGATTATTAACCTACAGCCAGACAAGTGCACAAATATTCACTCTCACTTCCAGACAGAAGCTTCAGATCTGCTCCCAAACGACACACAGGTGCATAAAGGGAAGCGTAGCCTGTGTAAAGAAAAGTTCAGCATTTGCAAGTTCTACAACCTTGAGCGTGCAATGCATGCATTCACTAAAATGAAACTAAACTTAATTTCTGCGCCTGTGAGGTCTTCTACAGAGCAGGAGCGTCTGTAGGCCACTGTAGAACATTACAGACCGCCACGAACGCGCTAAACTCAACGTTTTACTCCAAAAGCGGTACCGCGATTAACCGCGGTGTGAAATATTATCGCAGGGCGAACTTCACGCAGAATCAAGCGCAAACGAGGGTGAAATGTGAGCAGACGCGCGTCCAGCTCCATGCAGTGGCCAGTGGCAGCAGGAGAAAGTCAACCTTTGTTCTCCAGACTCCATTTTCTGGAGGAAGCCTCGGTGTCATGCTACACCTGCGGCGACAAACACCTGGAGCGCGTCGCGGAAAAACAACAAGGCTATTTTCACGCCGCCTGCTACATTGAAACACTCTGGTCACGTCACGGGAGCGTAGCGCGCGCGTTTGCACGCGTCGCGTCCGTCTGTGACTGACTTGACTAATGGACGCGGAGCTCCAAACCCGTGCAATGGCTTCCAGAAAGCCCCAGTCAAATCGCGTTTCGCCGCTCGGATGCGCTCACCGGCGGCGCGACGCGGAGACGCTCCAGCAACGCGTCACTGCACGAGCTCCAAGGTGCCCGTTTTTGGAAGATTCGCTCGGTTTGGGGCTCCTCTCGGGTCTGGGAAGCATTAAACGCGCATTTGCAGGTCATTCCCAAAGCGCCTCTCCACGGATCCCGAGCTCCAGCGCGTTATCATGGAGCGAGGCGAGATGAGGACGATTGTGAAACCGAATACTCACGGCTGGATCCTGGATCTTCTGCGAACTTGTTCCCGGTCTAGAGCAGCAGGATGTTCGCCATCTTTCCTCTTGCTTCTCCTCCTCCTCCTCCTCCTTCTTCTTCTTCTTCTTCAGAACGGCAGCTGCAGATGACCTGAGCTCCGGCTGTCTCTGAATAATGAGCAGCCTCAGAGACAAGGAAGACAATCTGCTAAGCAGGCAACACAAAGAAGTTTTGGAGTCTAGCAAGCACCAGAGGGTGCACAAGAGTTTGCGATGAGACAGTGAGACAGGAGGAAGGTCCACAGAGCCTCTCATGACTCCAGCAGCAGTGGAGCTCAAACATGGAGCCCCTCGCGGCGCTTATGACACGTTATGAGGAGCCATACGATGAGGACGCGTCATTACAGACCTCGCGCGCGTCAGCCGATGTTCATATCTCCACCGCGCGCTTCTCATGTTCTCCAGCAGCATGCAGGAACCTTTTCATTGGGTTTCGCGTGTTTGGAGCTCATTATCCAGCGCAGTATAAACACCACAGTCACGTGATGATGTTTAAGCGACACTGATTCCAAATAAATTGCACTTTATGAATCTCGTGGTTGTGTTTATTTAGATAATGTTGATTTCATCTGGTGAACAATGCAAGCTGTGCACAATTTATTCTGATAATATCTCGTATGTTTTGATATATCTGACTACAGGGAACGTTCTCAGAACGTTTTTTTTTTTTTATAGAGTAAGCTATATTAATGTTAGAAAAAAAATATTTTATGAAACGTTATTGTAACTTTGATAGGCTATACATTCTCAAAATGTTAGAGATATTAATGTTAGGGAAAAGATCTTAATTTATGGAATCTTTTATATTAATATTTGATATACATTCATTCTCAAAATGTTGAGAAGACATGAATAGAGCAACGTTCTCAGAACGTCCTCGTGATGTTGAATGTTGATAAAACGTTCATTGTCATAACGTCCTTATGATGTCATTTCTGCTTGAACGTTCTCATAATGTTGAGAGAAAATGTTACAAATAAACATTCAGACAGTTTAGTATAAATAGTAGAACATTAAAGAAACCATCTAGGAACTTTTAAATAACGTTCTTATAACAACAAGAAATCTAGATATTTCCATGTTCTTGGAATATTAAAAATAAACGTTCCAATAACTTAATTTGGGGTAAAAATAAAAAATTAATTAATTAATTAATTAAAAATAGCCTAGTAGAACTTTGGGAAAAAAAACTGTTTAATTAGTAAGCTAGACGTATTATTGTTCTTGGAATATCAAAAATAAATTTCCAAATTATGTTGTATTTGTGGTAAAAAATAAATAAATTAAAAATAAATTAAAAATGAGTTAAATGTAAGAAACGTTTTAGAAACCTTTAAATAGCATTCTATTCACGACAAGAAAACTATAATTTTAACGTTCTTAGAATATTGAAAGTAAATGTTCAAATAATGTTTTATGTTGAGTGAAAATAAAATGTAGTAAGAAAGGTTTTTGTAACCTTTAAATAACGCTATAATCATGAAAAGAAACTAGACGTTTCAATGTTTTAAAAACGTTTTAAAACAATGTTCCCACAACGTTTTTAATATCCTAAATCTTAATGTATGGAGCAGTTATGGCCGAGCAGAATGAACAAATCTCACCTGATTCCCATCTGAAGCTGTTAAACAGCTAATGAACGTGTACTCAGTTCAAAACCAGCGTCTGAAGACATGAAGCAGACCCTCATTCACATTCAGACTGCATGCTGGGAAGCACTCCTCTCCAGCAGTATTTGTGAAAGACCTGCACGCTTGTTTCCTCCCGTTCGTCTCTTGACACAATGCTTAATTAGATTTTTAGCTGCTCTTAACGACTAATTCATAAATCATAACTCAATGAGCCTGACTGGCACAGAACTCCAATAAAGCACGACAGAATCATAAACCAGTGACATGGAAAGCGTTACTTGCATTGTTGTCCATTTTTGCTTTGAATGACCTTCAACATGATGCTCGACTCAAATGGTCATGGGTTCGATTCCCAAGGAATGCATGAACTGACTTTTGGATAAAAGCGTCTGCCAAACACGTAAATGCTATAAATGCATCAAGACTATGTCAGTAAAGTCAAACTTAAACGTTAAAAACCTGGTAAAGAGCACTTAAACTCAACATGAGCGCTGAAGTGACTTAATTCATGTTTCTGCTCTTACTGTGGATGATTCATTGATGCACTCATTTCTGAAGAAAAAAATGTATTGATAACCAACTTCACCTTTATTCAACATCCATCTAAAGAGGAAATCAGTTAATCTCAGAGAGAATATAAAATATCACTGTAAAAACGCTTTTAATGTAGACGTTTCGACATTCACTCAAATAAAATCTCTTATCATTTCATCAGGTCTTCAGAAAATCTGACCTGAATTTTAAGTCATCGACTCTTTTAAAGAGCTGAGCAAAGCAACAAAGTCTGCATTTATATGTGAAAATAAAAATAATATAAAGACTGTTTAAAGGTCAGACAGTTCTCATTATTTAGAGACCAATCACTGCAGTATTGATGGGAAAGACTCGGTTAAATTCTGAATAACACATTATCAAATATTTCCAAAGTATATAAAATGTGAATTTTTGTATCTGTTGCCTAAATGCAACAACAGGACACCAGAATATCCAATAGTGACAAAAGTTAAAACGTGTGCTGACAAAATAAGATTAAATGACTGTATTTATGGCACTCGTGCATCATGATGAGGTCAAGTGACAAAAATGCATCATACTACTGTCTGAAACATCGCAAAGTACTATTAAAATTTACAGCAGACAGTATCCAGTGAACACTGTGTAGTATGCAGTTGAGAGAAACGTCAAAATAAAAGCAACTTATATTGATAAAAGAGAGCAGAAGATGTTTCTGTTTAGTCTCAGGTGAGCTCTAAATCTTTATTACCTGCTCCACTTCACCGCATCATGTTTCAGGTAAATATTTGGACACAAAGGCAGGTGTAATAGACAGCGGTGATGACTTACCGAAGTATTTCCCCTCAGGACTCACAGTTGCACCTCATCAAATGTGTTTCACATGTTTAGTGGTATATTAGAAGAGCAGCACAGTCGTTACTGGCCTAAACACCTGAGGAGAGTCAAATAAACAGACAGATGTGACTGAATTTAGAGTCAAAGATCAGCATAAAACCACATTTACAACAAGTTTTACCAATGCAGTGAATGGGTGCCGTCAGAATGAGAGTCCAAACAGCTGATAAAAACATCACAATAATCCACAAGTAATCCACAGCACTCCAGTCCATCAGTTAACATCTGGAGAAGACAAAAGATGAAACACATCCAGCATTAAGATGTTTTTAACTCAAATACATAGAGTCTGTAATCCATAATAACACTTCCTCCAGTGAAAAAGTGCATCTCCTGTTGTCTCTCACATCAAAATCCAGACACATATTTGTTTAGAGCTGTTTAAACACTGCTTGATCTGTGCAGATTTCTCTCCTGATTCACACCAGAACACTTTTTCACTGGAGGAAGTGTTATTATGGATTATGAACTCTATGTATTTGAGTTAAAAACATCTTAATGCTGGATGTGTTTCAGCTTTTGTCTTCTCCAGATGTTCACTGATGGACTGGAGTGCTGTGGATTACTTGTGGATTATTGTGATGTTTTTATCAGCTGTTTGGACTCTCATTCTGACGGCACCCATTCACTGCAGAGCATCCATTGCTGAGACACTGATGCAGTGCTACATTTCTACAAAACTGATGAAGAAGAAACAAACTCATCCTGATCTCAGATGGCCTGAGAGAACATTTTCATTTTTGGCTGAACTATTCCTAGTAAAAAGAAATCCAAGTTTGTAGATGTCTGGGCTGCTTTCAGACATGATTTAATAAGGAAGGAAATGCATGATCACACGTGTTATAAATCTAAGAACCTCTGAAGAGCCTTGTTGCTGAAAGCCAGTGAAGAAGCGGTGTTCTTGAGTGCTGACCTGAGATGTTCAGAGGAGGCTGATCGGGGTTTAGGGTGGGCAGGATCACGCTGTCTGAACATATGGCCGGCTCAGTAAATCTGATTAATTTGGGAGGACCAGGACAGACTGCACCAGGAAAACCCAGCCAGGTTCTCCTCCAGAGCGGCTAAAAACAGACAAACAGACGTCAAACCCTCAGATGGTCCTGCTGAGGACGGGTCTGCGGATCTCAACAAGACAAAACACAGCACGAGGATCCAAATATACTCAACCGAGCTCCGTCACGGCGGTCATGTGACTCGGACACAACACGCTCAGATCGATTACAGGAGATGCAGAGATCTGGAGGCATAAACCTAACCTAAAGCATGAAACATCTGATCTCACTGGATGAAATGTTGCTTCTGAAACTAAAACAACAACAAACAAAAAACACTGTCCAACACATTTCAGTTTACTGTATGTCAACAATGAGTTTGATTAAAATAACATCATAAAGAAATAGAAATCAACAGCTTAATGCCATAAACAAACATCTCCAGGTCATCTTTAATATGTTGATAATAATATTAGCATGAATTATATTTTAAGTAACATATTAAAGTGATGACATTGGCAATTTGATGGTAGAAACCACTGGTCTAAAGGAAGAAATTGTCATTTTATTAAACATTTATTGTAATTATTATATTTTTATTTGAATATAAACATTTAATGAAGGATCATCTGCTGTATGTTGTGAGATACAGAGTAACAGAGACTCGCTGGTCAGAGTAATAGTCAATAGTTTCTGCTTTGAAATGGCATCCATTGTGAAAGCTCTACATAAACACACACACACACACACACACACACACACACACACACACACACACAGAGAGATATCTGCAGTCAGACTGAATGCGGCACATTGATGAACATCCGCCTGTCACAGACCAGAGATCAGCTGCAGACACACCGTATCCCAGCATCCTCGGCTGATGAGATTCAGTGTTATTATTTGGTGCCACTGATGAGAATTAGCACATATGAATGTATGAAGTGAACTCTGACACATTCAAACCTTGCAAACATGATTCCCGATTGCATGCATGTGGCATATTTAAACATCTGTTTATAATGGATTGATGGTCCTGCTGAAGAGCCAGTCGTGCAGCTGAGCTTCTTCCGTCCTGAAGAAGAGGTAATTTTCCTGGAAAATGCTGAATCCAACTGCTGAATCAACAGAGAGGCGAGGAGGGTCCATCCATCAGCATCCGCTGGAGATCACGCTGCAGACGCAGGAGAAAAACAGCTTTAAACATGAAGAATGCACAGCACAATCACAAGGAACATCTTATTATTAAAAGCATCTGTGTTTAGAACCACAAAACCTGCAATAAAGTAACAAGAAATACAGACAGATACTAATACTAACAACACTCATGTATGAACACAGATTTAAACTGTGACCTCGGACCCCAGCGCAGATAAACTCTTTATGAGGTTGTCTGTTTCTTATGGAAGCTTGATTCTGCCATTAAAGAAATAAAAAAATACACAATTCTAACTTACTTTTTTTTCAGAATTCCAAGTTTCAAGTAAAGAATTATAAGTAAAACATCAAAATGCCAAGATATCAACCAAAAAATTGCAAAAAAAAGTCTGAATTACAAGAAACAATTGTAAGATTTGCAAGATATAAACCATAATTGTGAGTAAAGTCAGAATTACAAGTAAAACTTCCAAATTCTGAGACATAAACTAAAAAATTGCAAGAAAAACATCTGAATTACTAGAAATAAATGTAAGAATTGCAAGATATAAACCGCATTTGCGAGAGTAAAGTCAGAATTACAAATAAAATATCAAAATTCTGAGACATAAACTAAAAAATTGCAAAAAAGTGAATTACTAGAAATAAATGTAAGAATCATGAGATATAACCCAAATTGCCTGAGTAAAGTCAGAATTACAAGTAAAACATCAAAATTCTGAGACATAAACTAAACAATTGCAAAAAAAGTGAATTACTAGAAATAAATGTAAGAATCGTGAGATATAACCCAAATTGCGAGAGTAAAGTCAGAATTACAAGTAAAACATCAAAATTCTGAGACATAAAATAAAAATTACAAGAAAAAAAGTCTGAATTACTAGAAATAAATGTAAGAATTGTGAGATATAAACCACAATTGCAAGAGTAAAGTCAGAATTACAAGTAAAACATGAAAAATCTGATATAAACTAAAAAATTGCAAGAAAAAGGTCTGAATTACTAGAAATAAATGTAAGAATTGCGGGATTTAAACCATAATTGCGAGAGTAAAGTCAGAATTACAAGTAAAACATCAAAATTCTGAGACATAAAAGAAAAAATTACAAGAAAAAAAGTCTGAATTACTAGAAATAAATGTAAGAATCATGAGATATAACACAAATTGCGAGAGTAAAGTCAGAATTACAAGTAAAACATCAAAATTCTGATATAAACTAAAAATTGCAAGAAAAAAGTCTGAATTACTAGAAATAAATGTAAGAATTGCAAAATATAAAAAGCGCATTTGTGAGAGTAAAGTCAGAATTACAAGTAAACCATGAAAATTCTGAGACATAAACTAAAAAACTGCAAAAAAGTGAATTACTAGAAATAAATGTAAGAATCATGAGATATAACCCAAATTGCGAGAGTAAAGTCAGAATTACAAGTAAAACATCAAAATTATGATATAAACTAAAAATTGCAAGAAAAAGGTCTGAATTACTAGAAATAAATGTAAGAATTGCGAGATATAAACCACAATCGCAAGAGTAAAGTCAGAATTACAAGTAAAACATGAAAAATCTGATATAAACTAAAAATGGCAAGAAAAAGGTCTGAATTACTAGAAATAAATGTAAGAATTGCGGGATTTAAACCATAATTGCGAGAGTAAAGTCAGAATTACAAGTAAAACATCAAAATTCTGAGACATAAAAGAAAAAATTACAAGAAAAAAAGTCTGAATTACTAGAAATAAATGTAAGAATCATGAGATATAACACAAATTGCGAGAGTAAAGTCAGAATTACAAGTAAAACATCAAAATTCTGATATAAACTAAAAATTGCAAGAAAAAAGTCTGAATTACTAGAAATAAATGTAAGAATTGCAAAATATAAAAAGCGCATTTGTGAGAGTAAAGTCAGAATTACAAGTAAACCATGAAAATTCTGAGACATAAACTAAAAAACTGCAAAAAAGTGAATTACTAGAAATAAATGTAAGAATCATGAGATATAACCCAAATTGCGAGAGTAAAGTCAGAACTACAAATAAAACATCAAAATTCTGAGACATAAAATAAAAAAATACAAGAAAAAAGTCTGAATTACTAGAAATAAATGTAAGAATTGCGAGATATAAACCACAATTGCGAGTAAAGTCAGAATTACAAGTAAAACATGAAAAATCTGATATAAACTAAAAAATTGCAAGAAAAAGGTCTGAATTACTAGAAATAAATGTAAGAATTGCGAGATATATACCATAATTGCGAGAGTAAAGTCAGAATTACAAGTAAAACATCAAAATTCTGATATAAACTAAAAATGGCAAGAAAAAGGTCTGAATTACTAGAAATAAATGTAAGAATTGCGAGATATAAACCGCATTTGCGAGAATAAAGTCAGAATTACAAGTAAAACATCAAAATTCTGAGACATAAACTAAAAAACTGCAAAAAAAGTGAATTACTATAAATAAATGTAAGAATCATGAGATGTAACCCAAATTGCGAGAGTAATGTCAGAATTACAAGTAAAACATCAAAATTATGATATAAACTAAAAATTGCAAGAAAAAGGTCTGAATTACTAGAAATAAATGTAAGAATTGCGAGATATAAACCACAATCGCAAGAGTAAAGTCAGAATTACAAGTAAAGCATGAAAATTCTGAGATATAAACTATAAAATTGCAAGAAAAAAAGTCTGAATTGCTAGATATGTCAATGTCAGAACTGTGAGATATAAACATGTAATTGCAAAAAAAAAAAGAATGTCAGAATTGCACACAACTTTTAAATGAGACACAAATTTGTAATTACCTTTTTTTACCACCTGCATTACGCTCAATGAAATTCTGTATGTTTCTTACTCATTTTGTGGCTCTGACCCCAAAAATAGTCCGTTTTGCTCTTCCGCACAAAGTCACTTTCGCACGAAATATGATGCATTTCGTAGCATTTTTGCTTTAGACAATTATTAGTACTTGTATTTCCCTTTAATTAGCAGAAAAACACAACAAACAGAAATCCTTTGTGAATCTGAGCCAGATTACAATGATTTGATCAATTCTCAGTTCCCATTTTCACACATCTGATGACTAATCCTGATGTCAGGGACAGAAGAAAATGCAAAGATGAGCCTGAGGATGAACCTCATCCAAACAGTGACAGAAAAGTACAGATTCTGTCGGGGGGGAAGCTCATTTTGTAAAGTTCTTTGACATTAGTTGGAGTTTTGAACATATTTTCCACTTCTTTGCAGATTAAATTTTTTATTTTTTATTTATTTTTTTGTCATTAAAATACAAACTTTTGACATTTGATTGCTTTGATTTTGATCAGTGCATTAAAGCTGATGCATAATATAGCCTATCATTTGAAAAATCTTTATTCCTATTTTGTGACAAAGTGATGGAATTTTTTAATGCTATTTTGAACTAACATCATCAGATTAGGCCATTTTAGGACTTTCCCATCTAACAAGGTTCTGTCAGAGTAATGAACGTGTTCTTCCACTAACATTATTAGAACATTCATTCTGGTCTTTAAGAATGTTCTCAAAACGTTAGCACAAAAACATTATTAACGGAATGTTTTAATTCTGAAACACTGCAGCTGGACATTCGTGTAATGCTTTCTAAATGTTGTTACTTGTTTCAGAATCTTAAGAGAACATTCAAAAGTAACGTTCACGTAATGTTTGCAAAATGATACAATGTTATGTTCCCTTAATGTTCACATGAAGAAAACACTTTAAAAATACTTTGAATGTTTAGAGAACATCTGGGAAAACTAAATCAGAATGTTAACAAAACGTTCTTAGGACGTATTTTTGTAGGGTTTTTTGCAAATCAGCAGAATTTAGTTTGGTATTATCATGAGACTTCAGACTGTTTACTGTAGATGAATGACTCTTATAACAGCGTCTGGATGATGTTCTGACTGATGAAAAGAAACAGTAAAAACACTGTGCGTTTCATCTAAATGTCATGGTGTGTTTAAGAGCGATTGGAGGATCCGTAATGGCCTCTTAGAAATGATTTATGATGAAGAATCAACAGGAAGATTAGAGGAGTCTCGGGACGACAGGTGATTTTGGAGAACGACTGGTGCTTTGACAATCTGTGAGACACAAATCAGAAAGAAATTACAAAACCCACAACAAGAGGCTCCTGCTGTGTAATTTGAATGCAATTTCAAATCTTTTCAATGAAAACCCAAACTTTGTGCTGAAGATGTTGTGATGTACTGTGACAGAAAGTGGAAGCATCTGTCTGCAAAACCAGACGCGTCTCAGAAAGCCATGAAACGTGTGTCCTGTGTCAAAGGTCATGAGTTATCGTTAACAATAACTAACATGAAAAGCATAAAAAAAACAAAAAACATTTTTGTTACTTAAAATAAAATAAATTGAAAGGTTAACATACTCAAACCTATTTTATTTCATCTAACATTTCCAATTATTGTGTAGTTGAAGTATTAAAATAACTTAATATAAAAAAAACTTTAAAAAACTATATAGACATACGTATACAAATAATAAAATTAAAAATGCATTTAAAGTATTAACAACAAATAAATATAAAAAAAACAACAAAATTACTTAAACCTTGAACTAAGATTACAATAAAAATATAAAATAATTAAATAAAAATAATTAAATACATAAAATAAGTAATGCAAAATATTAATAAAAACAATAAAATGACAAAAAAACATTCAAATTGAAAGGTAAATTGAAATTATAAAAATTTAAAGTAATTCAAAATATTAATAAAAGCTAATATTCCCATAGAACAAAAAAAAAAAAAAAAAAATGGCACTAAAATGACACCAGCCTTGAGCTTTAAAACAGTATTTCAGCTCATTTGTTCACAACACATCCAAATGTTCTCCCAACTTTCCAAACTGAGTCATCTGAACAAACAATTTTGCATTAAACAATATTGCACAAGTTTCTAGAATGCATTACAGCTTGAAAACATTTTATGTTTGTTATTATTAAAAATATTATCATTGTTTTACCATTTACTGGGTTAATTTATGCTGCTGTCAGTGAGCTGTCATGTGGATCATAGTTCATATTTTTACTGTATTAGCATCTGCTGATCCTCAGTCATGTGCTGAGTTACTGTATATGTGCATCTCATTACAGTTTCTGGATTCAAATTTGTCTATCAGCATAAATGTTTGCCTTTAGATTTAAAAGGCAGATACTATATTATGAGTGGGCTTTAAAAATAAACATAAATCTAAATGAAAGAGGATTGATAAAGATGATTAGCATTGCTAAATAAATGCTAAATAACCTTTAGTTGATCTGACAGATCGTTTAAAATTCAACAACTGACTTATATTCATTAGATGAACTAAAGTTTTTAAGTTGTCGGTTGCTAGTTGAGTTAACTTGTCAAGTTGAGTGTGATAAGTTGCTTTAATTTTTTGAGTTAGGTCAACTTTAATTATTTTTTTTTTTTACAGTGATGAAAACGTGTACATTCAACATCTTTTGGAGGAGTGGGGAAAATTAGTTCAGAAAAATTGAGACATTGGAGACACAAACGCTGACATCTTCATCTAAACGACCGCTGACCGCCTCATCCTCATTTCTGAACACATTTGTAGAATCATTATTTGATAATCTGCCAATTCTCTCTGAAGACACATGATTCGCCATCACAATAGAATCAGATCAGGATATTTCTCTAATTGTAAGCTGCACTGGAAAAAGGCATCTGCTAAATGCATAAATGAAAATCTAAATGAATCAGAAGGAACTTAACAATTCAGAATTAAATTCAGATTCCAGGTTCTTGTTACTTCTTTTAGTGTTTTATAAATAAATGATCTAAATAAAAATGCACTAAAAGTAGTGAAGTAGTACAGTCTTTTAGTGAGATATGGTCTGAATGTCTTTAAATCAGCTGCTCAGAGACACATTTTATTTAAAAACTGAAGGATATACAAGAAGTGAAATTAAAAGTATTATTGCAATATGAGAATATAGAAATAAAGAGAATAATAAAATACAAAAAAAGAATGCAGATCGGAATAAAACGTCTTGTTTTAACATTTATATTTATTTGCTTGGCAGAAGCTTTTAACAGTTTCAAACTATCTGGAAAAAAATAAACTGGTCCCAATATTTTTATTTTTTATCAAATAAATTCTCCTGAATTATTTGACAGTTTCTGGAAATTTTTATATTATTATTATTTAACATCAACAAAACTGAAAATGATACAAACATACACTGTATGTGGTAATTTTAGCACCACTAGTCTAAAACTTTAAAAAATTAAATCAAATGACCTTATATAGAATAGAACATATATTATAATAATGCATTATGGACTCTATAACATCTTAATGCTGGATGTGTTTCATCTTTTGTCTTCTCCAGATGTTCACTGATGGACTGGAGTGCTGTGGATTACTTGTGGATTATTGGGATGTTTTTATCAGCTGTTTGGACTCTCATTCTGATGGCACCCATTCACTGCAGAGGAAACATGAATTAAAAAATATTAATTTATGAATATATATTTTTTTAATTGTTAGTGTCCCTAAATGTCCCATAGTGATGTTTTGTGTTATTTTGCATTGCTCACTATGAATATTACGTTCAATGAATTCTCCTCTATTGCTTTGGATGAATGTGAATGTAGATATTTTCTCATTTCTGAGGACAAATGCACCCAAACCATCACTAATAAACACACACACACACACACACACACACACACACACAGAGCGGGTCAGAGAAGGAGCGTCTGGCGTCTGATGCGCGGCGTGAGAAATGTATGCGTGTGATTGTGGATTCCGGTCGCAGGTTCCAGATGCTGGCAGCTATGCAAATGAAGCTGTGTAGCCGTCAGGAAGCAGATTACTTTCCCTGCATTTACTATTCATATATTTGCAAGGTGACTCACTTCAGACAACGCAGGTGATCAAGAGAGAGAGAGAGAGAGAGATACGGCATATTTGATATGTTCACTGTCAGCAAACCCACTTTAATACATTTCACTGTCAGGAGTCTAAATAAACAAGCAGCAGAACGAGAAACACAGCAAACGTGAGCCAGAGCCGTCCAGACGTTCATTTATTCCAGTAATGGACACCTGAATCACCGAAGACAGCACCAGACTGTGAAAGAATCAGAGACATCAACAGATTCATCATATATTCTGATCATATGACTGATTTAATGAGCTTTAATAATGACCTGTGAAACTGCACCAGATGCACACAAACACACCGGAAATATGTGGAAGTGCTGCTGAAACAGTCATTATTTACCTATATAATTTTTATTCATATTTTACTTTTTTTTTTTTTTTTTTTAGATGTTTTAGTTAAATTTTTAGTGATTTTGTCATTTTTATTAGTATTTTTAAATTAGTATTTTTAATTTAATTTAATTTAATTTAATTTAATTTAATTTAATTTAATTTAATTTAATTTAATTTAATTTAATTTAATTTTTCCTTCGAGACACAGAGGAGACTGAATTATTGAATAAAGTTAGGGTTAGGGTTAGGGTTAGGGTTAGGGCCTTCAGATTTTCATCCAAAATATTTTAAATTGTGTTCCGAAGATGAACAGAGCTTTTACTGGTTTGGAACGACATGAGGGTAAGTGATTAATGACAAAATTTTCATGTCTGTCTGTGAAACTGGAGGCAAAAGTCTTAATTAAGACGATAAAATAATTGTGTTTAATTTAAGTTAACATTTAGTTTATTTCAAGTAAATAATATTTATTTTAAGTCTTAAATAAAAGAATGTTTATATGATGTTATTTTGTTTTATTTTAGGCAACGCATTATGTTATTATGGTTTTAGTTTTAGTTGATGATAATAACCCTGTTCTGCAGTTCTCAGAGTATCTGTGAGCAAAACATCAGGCAAGAGCTGAAACAATATTAAACTGACCTGAAAAATGAAGACGAGGAGAAGTTTGTGTTCTGATATGAGGTTCTGAGAGGAAGGACTGTGTGTCAGCAGATTGTGTGTCCCAGAGTGCACTGCAGGAACGCTGATGTCAGCACTTCTGCTCAGGACACAGACGCCAGTCAACTCTCAGAGAAACAACACAACCTGATGAACGGCTTCAGAGCAACACGAGAGATCAGCGTGTGTGTTTGACCGCCGTCGGGTGGTTAGTGGTGTTAACCATCACTAGTACTCTAAACACAGTTTCACATGAAACACTCATATCTGTGTTTAATCCCATCGGGCTGGTGCTGGAGGACGACAAAACAGCAAGAACCGCAGTGTAACATGATCCAATCAGCTGCGACAAAAACACCATGATGCATGTGCTGTCAAACATACTATATTCACTGCATCATACAACTGCGGCTGAAACATGAAGTCTGTGATTGACTCACATAACGTGATGCAATCTGTCATTCTGCTTCTACACAAAAAGATTCAATATACTTCAGAAGAAAGATACTCAATGATCTCGTCATCCCATTGATTTTGCATTCCTGTATGTTATGCTCGCAACACTGAGGTCAGGGTTCAGTTTACAAGGAATGCATGATCAGTTGAATGCAATGTAAGATTAAAAAAAAAAAGCCAAATGCATGAACAAATGCAAATGCTTTTAAATAAATGAATACTTTTATTCATCAAGGATGCATTAAATTGATCACAAGTGACAGTAAAGATATTTATGTTACAAAAAATTTATATTTCAAATAAATGCTGTTCTTTTGAGCTTTCTATTCATCTGTGAACCTGAAAAAATATAATGCATCACAGTTTCCACAAAAATATTGTGCAGCACAACTGTGTTCAACATTGATAATAATCAGAAATGTTTCTTGAGCAGCAAATCATCATATTAGAATGATTTCTGAAGATCATGTGACACTGAAGACTGAAAAAAATCAGCTTTGATCACAGAAATTAATTACATTTTAACAGATATTCACACAGAAAACAGTTGTTTCAAACCGTAACATTTCATTGCTTTTACTGTATTTTTGATCAAATAAGCGCAGCTTGCTGAGCATTGGTTTGAAAGCTAGTATGAAGTGTTTTCAGTGTCATCCACAGCATCTTCTCAACCAATAATTCAGAACAAGTCACTGAGGCATTGGTTCTTTTTGTAAATGTAATGAGGATTCATTTGTATTTTTATTTTTCTCAGAATTCGCCCTGAAGAGCCAAACCACAAATATGACTGTCCTGATGCAATTTGTGCAAACTCTAATCAACATAATGAAGTAAATAATCTCAAAAGAGACACGCTGGAGACTTACTTTTTGGCAATTTATTAAATTTTAATTAATCAGGGGGATGTGCAGGGCTGTTTAATTTGGAATGTAGTTTTAATGGAAAGAAGCTTAAGTCTCTTATAAAAGACAGTTTGAGTGTCAGTTACATGAGAAAGAGAAGCAGAAGGCTCAGCCGTGAACTCTGGCGCAGGTTAATGGAGAGTCTGAAAAACAGATCTGAAGGTCTGCAGCTCTGACTCCAACAGGTGGATGATGATGTCGGTTGGAAATGATTTCCTGCTTGACTGTGGCTTGATGAACATGATTGCCTCATATTTCCTGCATTCAATCACACATCAGATGACACAGCTGCACAATCCTGTCAAACTCAGAAAGCAGCGGCTGATTCTCTGTTTTGAGAGCGTATCACAGGTGAGATGTGAGGAGCCTCTCGATTCGGGCCTCGCTTCTGTTCCCTTCACAGGTGACGACATTCTGCCAATTAGAGGCACTAATTACAGCCGGCGTGTCATCTGAGATTAACATCAGAGCGCCACGCGGCCAGCGACTCCTCTGAAGTGATGGAGAGGATAGAGAAGTGAAGGAAAAGCTTTAACAGAGAGAACACTCACTGACATCTACATGCTGTAATTGTTCCAGTGGCACTGGACGGATACGAATGATAAAAACAGACATCAGTGCTAAAATAATCACTTCTTCACTTAAAACATCATCACACACTGAAAAGGAAAGTCTGTTGAGACAAACAGGCATCGGAGTCTGAGCAGCTGAGCACATGATGAGAGATTTGAGCTTTGCAGGCATTGCTGCATGTTGCTAGGGAGTTGCTAGGCAGTTGCTCTAGTGTTCTAATGTTGGTAGGCAGTTGATGTAGTGTTATAACATTGCTAGACAGGTGCTAGGGTGTTGCTAGGCAGTTGCTCTTCTGTTCTAATGTTGTGTGGGTGTTGCTAGGCAGTTTTTGGGGTATTTTTAACATTCCTAGATGGTTGCTAAGGAGTTGCTAGGCAGTTGCTTTTTTGTGTTCCAGTGTTGCTAGGATATTGCTAAGCAGCTGCTGTGGTGTTCTAACATTGCTATATGGTTGCTAGGGTGTTGCTAGGCAATTGATCTTGTGTACTAATGTTACTAGGTTGTTTTTAAGCAGTTAATCTGGTATTCTAGCATTCCTAGATGGTTACTAAGGTGTTGCTATGCAGTTGTTATTGTTTTCCAATGTTGCTAGGTAGTTGCCACTTTTAGTCTTTGGTGACTTCAGCATGTGTGACTTCACATCTGGACAAGCCTTATGCTACAGACTTCCATTCACTCCTTGATTCATTTGATCTCAAACATCTTACCACTAAAAACATTCACTATTCAGGCAACCGACTTGACTTAATTTATTGCATTAAATTAAAATTTTATTGCAGACAACATTTTGGTAAAACCCCTACATATCTCTGACCATTTCTTCATTACATTTTGCTACATGTGTGCCACCAACCCCCAAACCTCTGGATGTGAATACAGCAACTGACACTTTATGCTCTACTTTAACCTCTTGTCTAGATGATATTTGTCCTCAATTCTCTCCTCTGAATCCAACTCACTGGTAATTTCAGGGTGGCTTGGGGGGGGGGCGGGAAGTATCCAAAGCACATCAACTTGTCTCTGGGGTTCCTCAGGGATCTGTTCTTGGACCCCTCCTCTTCTCCATATACACAACATCACTGGGTCCCATCATACAGACACATGGCTTCTCCTACCATTGCTATGCTGACGACACACAGCTCTATCTCTCATTTCAACCAGATGATCCAACGGTAGCTGCACGGATCTCAGGCTGCCTGACAGACATCTCGGCACGGATGAAAGAACATCACCTACAGCTCAACCTGACAAAGACTGAGCTTCTTGTCTTCCCTGCAACTCCAACTCGACAGCATGATTTCTCCATCCAGCTAGGTTCTTCTACAGTTACCCCATCAACTTCGGTCAGGAATTCTGAATGTGACAGCTGAAAACTCTTCTCTTTCGACACTATTTGAAAAAAAAAACACTGTCTTTCTCTTTATTTATTCCTTCTCTTTCTAGCTTGTACTTATTTGATCAATGCCTGAAACTTGGTATTAAAAGCACTTCCTGTGTCTGTTTGCCTCTTTAAGAAGAACCACTTTATGTGCTATAATGGTAGCTGGTTGCTAGGGTGTTGGTAGATAGATGCTTTGGTATTCTAACATTGCTAGGTGGTTGTTATGGTGTTGCTAGGCAATCGCTTGGGTGTTCTGACACTGCTACCTTGTTTCTAGGGTGTTTTGGCTGGTCTCTAAGGTGTTGTTGTGGTGTTATAACATTGTTAGATGGTTGCTAGGGTGTTGCTAGGCAGTTGCTCTTGTGTTATAACGTTGCTAGGGTGTTGCTAGGCTGTCGCTTGGGTGTTCTGACACTACTACCTGGATTCTAGGGTGTTTTGCGTGGTCTCTAAGGCGTTGCCAGGTCATAACTCTGGCATTCTAGATGTTACCTCTCTGGTTTCTAGGGTGTTGTTAAGTGGTTTCTTGGGTGTTCTAACATTGCTTGCTGGTTGCTTGGGTGTTTTGGTTGGTTTCTAAGGTGTTACTGGGCAGTTGCTCTGGTGCTCTGACATTCTAGGTGGTTGCTAGGTTATCTCTGGCTGGTTGCTAGGCAGTTGCTCAGGTATCTATCAGAGTTCCTCTGTGTTTCTGCTGTGAATGAAGTCAAACAGGAGTTTTATTCTGATTGACGTCCTGCTCAATATCTCACTCTCCAAATAAATAAACTCCCCTGAAGTCCTTACTGAACGCATAAAGAGGAAATAATCAACTCACCATCTCTTTGTCTGAACGCAGAATGTTAATCTCAACACTGACATTAACATTCAACACCTGATCTCAAGGCATGACTTACAGACTCTACCAAGAAAATAGAGATTTAAAGCTCAGCACAGAAATGAATGTCACCACACTTTCAGCTTCACATTAAAACAGATTGTTATATATTGCCAGAATAAGTTAGAATGGTAGTGTTTGTTTGCTGTTGAACTCTGATGACACGCGTCACATTCCCTCAGCTTCCACTTAAATGATTTTGACCTCTATTACTTTCAGAGAAACCTTAAATGTAAGTCACTTTAACTGTGTTAAACTCTGCAGCCAGTAACAGCAACAGAATAACATTTAAGCCTTGAATTTTTATTTATTTATTTAACAGTGTATGAATCCATACAAAATCACCACCTTGTAAAATCCCTGGGCATTTTTTAAATCACATCTTTCGTTTTTGACTTTTTCCTTGCTTTTGTGCATTTTTTAGTGGTTTTATTTATTTGCTGTTGTTTTTCTGTAAGCACTTTGACAAGGTCCCACTTTTAAAGGTGCTAAATAAAATAAATGCATTATTATTATTATTATTATTATTATTATTATTATTATTATTAAAATAGTTGCATTTTCCTGTAAGATCAGGTTGAATGATATCCATTGATTCCTGTGCTGTGAATTTGCCCTTTAAACATACAGAGAAAACACATGTAAAAGCATTTGTGAATGATTCTGTATTTTCGTAGCACTGCTTGTGTGAAATCCTGAGGAAATTCAGATCCATAATAATTTCATCAGCCGTCATCTCTCATCTGGTGATTTCTGATACGTCTATGAATATGACACGTGCAGAGGAGCCACGATACCTTCATGAAGAGACGCGTCTGTCCTGGAGACAATCAAGAGCTTCTTTCAGTCAATATTCTGGTTAAGCCGCTCTGAGACACCCGAATGAATCATTCTCAGCGCTGAATACAAAATTCACCGCTGTACTGCGAACAACCCACAACAGAACAACATGAATAAACCGATCACGACTCACGGATCAAATCCGTCTCTCTGTCATTTAAACACAGACTGATGTTACAACAGAAGCAGAATAACTGGCTAGAAATCATTTCAGAAACTTTACAGCTGTTTGATCCTGTTGATCCTGACTGTTCGTATATTGTTTCATAATAACATTTGAGATGGGCTTGAAATAGTTAATCACAAATAAAACAAACTTACCCTTGCAATAACTATTTGGTAAATAAATGTGTACATTTTTGGTTTACATGCAGAAACATTCATTTAAACAACAAATAAAGGGACAATAAAGGCCATTCGAGATCAAGATGAGTTTGTTTGTTCATCAGGTTTGTATAAATGTAGCATTGCATCAGTGTCTCATCAATGGATGCTCTGCAGTGAATGGGTGCCGTCAGAATGAGAGTCCAAACAGCTGATAAAAACATCACAATAATCCACAAGTAATCCACAGCACTCCAGTCCATCAGTGAACATCTGGAGAAGACAAAAGATGAAACACATCCAGCATTAAGACGTTTTTAACTCAAATACATAGAGTCTATAATCCATAATAACACTTCCTCCAGTGAAAAAGTGTTCTGGTGTGAATCAGGAGAGGAATCTGCACAGATCAAGCAGCGTTTAAACAGCTCTAAACAAATATGTGTCTGGATTCTGATGTGAGAGACAACAGCAGATGCACTTTTTCACTGGAGGAAGTGTTATTATGGATTATTTGAGTTAAAAATGTCTTAATGCTGGATTTGTACAAACCTGATGAAGAAACAAACTCATCGTAATCATGGATGGACCGAGGATGAGCACATTTTCAGCAAACTTTCATCTTTGTCTGAACTATTCCTTTAAAAGTAAGAAAAGATGCCATATTCACCATATCACTATCAGCACTGGTACTAGTGACGACTGACTAGTGAACAGCACTAATTAATTCACCTAAACATGTACTGTTACTGTTCACATCTCACATCCGTCAGGAGCATCTCATCCTCAAAACACTGAAAACGAAGAAGAAGTTCCACTGAGCTTCTTACAATGGAAATACAGAGAGGTGTTTGCCATTGGCTGCTGCGTTCTCTGAATGATGGCCGTGTCTGTTTTTGACAGGTTGGAGATAAGAAAGTGCCCTCAGGTATTAGATGTCATCCCTCCTCGACGGCTGGAGCTGTTCGACAGACGCGCTGCCTGTGAATAGAGGATCTCAGCACAACAAAGCTTTCTGTTCTCATTAAGTGTGAGGAAAGAGCAGAATAACGGAGAGAAGTGTGTAATCCCGGCTCAATCGCACACCGCCGCCGAATTTCAATCGTCCTTAATAACTCAAGTTCACGATGAAGGGCACACGCACATATTTCAACACAATACAAGCTCTACAGATCTCGACAGATCTACTGGCTGATCTTGATGCAATGCATTCAGTGATTATCTTTACCTCTGGTTTTGCATAAGGATCCAGATATTTTACTCTTAACATCAAGTGGCGACCAAAACATTAATAGAATTATTTATCATCTATGTAAGTAGTTAAAAATCAGTTTGATTTCTAAATGTCTTTTGAATTTTTATTATTTTTAAAATATGTATCTATAGTTTTTATTAATATTTTCCATGATTTATTTTATAAATGTAATTATTATATATTATAATTTTTTTTATTAATTATTTAATTATTTTATATTTTTATTGTAACTTTAGTTCAAGGTTTAAGTAATTTTGTTTTTTTTTTTCATTTTTATTTGTTGTTAATACTTTAAATATTAATTTTTGTTTATTTCAGTCATTTTGTTGCATTTTTGTCATTTTTTATCTTATTATTTATATGTGTCCACTGCATATAGTTTTTTATTTTTATTTTAGATGTATTTATTTTAATACTTCAACTACACAATAATTGGAAATGTTAGATAAATAAAATAGGTTTGAGTGTGTTAACATTTCAATTTAATTTATTTCAAGTAACAAAAATGTTTTTTTTTTTTTTTTTAATGCTTTTCATGTTAGTTTTAGTTAACGATAACTCATGACCTTTGACATCAGCAGCTAATGATCTGAGAAATATTTTCTCTTCCCTCTCAAAAGTCTGTTTATTTGACTGTCCTCACTATTTGTCTTGTTTTTCCTCAGAACAGAGCTGTGGGATCCATCAGTCTTAGAAGGCTTTGGTTTGGAGAACCCTTGATGGCTTTGAATGCTGTTTGTGTAGGGAACGTCACAGAAGGTCTTTCTCAGAAGAAGCCTGTGTGTTTGTGTGTGTGTTTCCCTAAAGAGCAGGAAACGTCCTCTTCATGTTCTGGTCCAGATACTGAAGGATGCACTGCTAAAATCCATTTAGCTTCTGCTTTGAGATGCTGTGGTGAGTCAGCGCTCTCTTTCCCTCAGGATGAATCATTCATCATGGCCTTCTCACACAGAACCGCTCCATCAGATCTAATGTGTGTGTGTGTGTGTGTGTGTGTGTGTGTGTGTGTGTGTGTGTGTGTGTGTGTGTGAAGGACAGGAGCTGAAGGAACAGGAAGCCTGAAGCTGGATGGAAGATAAGAACGCTGAAGGAAGAGGAGGAAGTGCAGACGTCCTTGAGCTGAAGGTCCTCTGGAGCCGTTCCTCAGGATACGAGTCTTCAGGAAAAGCATAATTCTGTTTATAGAATCCACATGGTGAGGAGAACCTTCATCCCGCCTGATCTGAGCAGAGTGCTTACAATAGGTCTGCTGAAGCATGAGCCTGCACCTAGAAACCAGCTACAACACCCCAATAACCGCATAAAAACAGCCTAAAACACTCAGATTACCCTAGCAACCACAGCCTAAAACACTCACAATACCCTAGAAACCACATAGCTACAGCCCCAAACACTCTGAATATCCTAGCAACCACATAGCAGTTGCCTAAAACACTCAGAATACCCTAACAACTGCATAACAACAGCCTAAAACACTCACAACACCCCAATAACCACATAAAAACAGCCTAAAACACTAAGATTACCCTAGCAACCACAGCCTAAAACACTCACAAGACCCTAGTAACTGCATAAAAACAGCCTAAAAAACTCAGAGTACCCTAGCAACCACAGCCTAAAACACACACAAGACCCTAGTAACGCATAAAAACAGCCTAAAACACTCAGATTACCCTAGCAACCACAGCCTAAAACACTCACAGCACCATAGTAACCGCATAAAAGCAGCCTAAAACCCTCACAACACCCTAGAAACCACATAACAGCCCAAAACACTCTGAATATCCTAGCAACTGCATAGCAATTGCCTAAAACACTCAGAATACCCTAGCAACTGCTTAACAACAGCCTAAAATACTCAAAAGACCCTAGTAACCACATAAAAACAGCCTAAAACACTCAGCTTACCGTAGCAACCACAGCCTAAAACACTTACAACACCCTAGTAACCACATAAAAACAGCCTAAAACACTCAGATTACCCTAGTAACCACAGCCTAAAACACTCACAACACCCTAGTAACCACATAAAAACAGCCTAAAACACTCAGCTTACCCTAGCAACCACAGCCTAAAACACTCAGATTACCCTAGTAACCACAGCCTAAAACACTCACAACACCCTAGTAACCGCATAAAAACAGCCTAAAACACTCAGCTTACCCTAGCAACCACAGCCTAAAACACTCACAACACCCTAGTAACCGCATAAAAACAGCCTAAAACACTCAGCTTACCCTAGCAACCACAGCCTAAAACACTCACAACACCCTAGTAACCGCATAAAAACAGCCTAAAACACTCAGCTTACCCTAGCAACCACAGCCTAAAACACTCACAACACCCTAGTAACCGCATAAAAACAGCCTAAAACACTCAGCTTACCCTAGCAACCACAGCCTAAAACACTCACAACACCCTAGTAACCGCATAAAAACAGCCTAAAACACTCAGCTTACCGTATCAACCACAGCCTAAAACACTCACAACACCCTAGTAACCGCATAAAAACAGCCTAAAACACTCAGCTTACCCTAGCAACCACAGCCTAAAACACTCACAACACCCTAGTAACCGCATAAAAACAGCCTAAAACACTCAGCTTACCCTAGCAACCACAGCCTAAAACACTCACAACACCCTAGTAACCGCATAAAAACAGCCTAAAACACTCAGCTTACCCTAGCAACCACAGCTTAAAACAATCACATCACCCTAGTAACAACATAGCATCCAGCTTAGTGGAAGAGACTTTTTCAAGCATTACTGATATTTTCTTTCTGAATGTTTCTCAGTAAGACAGGAAGGAACATTAGCTGTAGTCACAGAGCTGCAGAGACAGAAGGACAGACTGCGTCTGGATGAGCTGAACGCTGCACACACTTCAGAATGACAGCTGAAGAATAGCAGGAAGGAAGTCAGCTCTTGTTTGAAGGCCATGTGATCTCATCACGTTCCTGTCTTAACTGGAAGCATTGTATGTATTTGATGGTGATCTTGAAATTGTTGCTCTTTTACGACTATTTATAATAATGCATGTTTAAATTTATCTGATTATGTGTGGAAACTGTTAGGCAAGCTTCAATGTCAAATCACTAAAAACATCACTTCTTCAGCTCCGTGGTTGGTCCAGCTAATGTGCATTACTGAGAATTCTGTTCCTTCTGGTTAGGCTTCTTCAAATATTTCAATGTATTCAAATACCCATAAACAGTTTTCAGTTACGCAAGTAAATTGGTTTCTTCTTTTTAAATTAAATTTTAAATAATGCTTTATATTTTCAAGCTGCCATAGAGGATGATGGGAAATGTAGTGTAGTGACCTCTTAAAGGGCCCAAGTACAATTTCACACTTTGAAACTTATTAATGACCATTACCTTACGCTGTGATTCTTTTATTGTCAGAAAGTCTTTCTCTGCTAGGAAATACGACACGTTGAGTGATCGCTCTCTGATTGGCTCAGCAAGTCCTGCATGCAAATTCTGCTGCTTTACTTCAGAGTGATGCAGATGAAATCAGCTCTGATGGATGAGGAAGGGTTTGTGTTTGGATCTTAGGGCTGAAGGAGATGAAGCAAGCTTTTCCTGAGCTGTTTGTGTACATGTGTCCGATCTCTCCCGTGGGTTATGATTATGATGCTGCGCTCGGACACATTCAAGGCACCGTCATTTAAGACGGTATTATGAAGAGCGAGGGGAGCAGTCAGACATGCTCACAGATGCTCACGTTAGAGCTGGATATTAGCACACTTCATTACGTACTGAAGGTCAAGGCCGACCGCTCCAGAGACGATTAATAGCCGATAAAACTTCAGCGATGTTTCTCACCTTCATCTCCAAAGCACAGAGAGGACCGAGGAGAGCAGAGCGAGAGTTTCCACTGAGCTTCTGTTGTGGAAACATGAGCGAGTGATGACTGAAACTTCCAGAGAACTGCTGATAGCATCGACACGAGCCTGTGTTTACCACAGCGACTGATCCAACACAAGCTCAACGCTCTTCTTTATTAGTCCTTGTGTTTCAGAAGTGAAACCTGAATGAGACGTTTAGCAGAATGTCCAAGCTGCTCCTTTCCCTATAATGAGCTAAAAACAAATAGAAAGGCAACATACACTCTTAAAAATAAAGGTGCTTCATGATGGCATAGAAGAACCTTTAACATCTGAAGAAGCTTTACGATTCACAAAAGGTTCTTTGTTTCATCTTTTGTCTTCTCCAGATGTTCACTGATGGACTGGAGTGCTGTGGATTATTGTGATGTTTTTATCAGCTGTTTGGACTCTCATTCTGACGGCACCCATTCACTGCAGAGCATCCATTGCTGAGACACTGATGCAATGCTACATTTCTACAAACCTGACGAAGAAACAAACTCATCCTGATCTTGGATGCACCGAGGATGTGTATAAACTCATATTAGGGTGAACTGTTCTTTTAATTTGCATTTAGTCATATTTTAAATCCCTTTACTCTGGATTCATCTGCCCTGCATCAGTTCGTTTGGTATCTGTGAATCTGATGCCTGTGTGTGTGTGTGTGTGTGTGTGTGTGTGTGTGTGTGTGTGTGTGTGTGTGTGTGAACACCTGTCCTCTGTGTCTTACCTGTCCAGCTCTCTGTCAGGTAAACAACAGGTGGAGAACGTTCACCTTGACTCCTGCAGCCAGACTGTTTGTCACCCATCTGCTTCCTTTCAGATCATCACTTCTTCTGTCTGTCTGAGCGTGTGTGTGTGTGTGTGTGTGTGTGTGTGTGTGTGTGTGTGTGTGTGTGTGTGTGTGTGTGTGGTCCAGCTGCACGCTCTCAGGTGTTTTATGCTGGTTTTGCTGTGGTTCTCCTCCTGTGATGGACCGTCTGGAGCAGATGGTAGTTTCCTCTGGTCTCATAAAAACAACCTTCCAACAGACACATTTCACTGAGCGAAACCAAAAATAACTCCTTCTGCACTTCCTAATGTGAGTGAAATGAAGAGAATATTTCATACTGGTGATGAAACTGTATTGCGCATTCGATTTATTAAAATTCCTATATGAGAAAGTATATTTTAGCACACTCTAAGATAAGTCTGTAAAAACCAGACCCAGTGTTCTGTGTTAATATGAGGCTGATTTTTCACCGGTGTTTTGAATTCTGCATTGCATTTAGTTTTAGGCTACAGGAAATGTCTGTAAGTAATATTTTACTTTTTTTTTTTTTTTTTTTTTACCCTTGTTTTAGAATTGTCTTTTTAAAATTAGAAAGCAGTTTAAAGCAAGTCATTTTCGTCCAGGACGTTTTTTTTTTTCTTACAGTGTATTTATTAATATTTTGAATGAGCTTTTATTGTTATTAATTTTTTTTTAGTTTATTTTAGTTTTAGTAGTTTTGTAAATTAGTCATTTTTTTAGTTTAGGAATTTAATTAGTTTTGTGTTTTTAATGTTTATATTTAGTTTGATTTTTTAGCAAATTTAGAACCTTAAATTTAGTTTTATTTCAGGTTTATTTAAATTCACAAAATATTTTAGTTTTCATAGCAACACTGATTTAAGTTATAGTTTCTCTCACAGCATCACATACAGTGTCACTAAAAGATGAAGATTCATTAGAATAATTTCCTTGTGGTGTGTGAGGAAAATGCGAGGTAAACTAAATCTTTTGTAACATTATAAATGTATTTACTGTAACTTTACATCGATTTAATGGGTCCCTGCTGAATAAAAGTATTAATAACTATTTTTAATCTTTTTTTAAAAATACTAGTAAAATATTGAACTTAAATATTTTTAAACTTTTTAATGGTAGTGCATCACAGTTTCCACAAAAATATTGTGCAGCACAATTGTGTTCAACATTGATAATAATCAGAAATGTTTCTTGAGCAGCAGATCATCATATTAGAATGATTTCTGAAGATCATGTGACACTGAAGACTGGAGTAATGATGCTGAAAATACAGCTGCACATCACAGGAATACATTACAGTTTAACAGAGATTCACAGAGAAAACAGCTGCTTTAAACTGTAATAATATTTCACAATTTTTACTGTATTTTTGATCAAATAACTGCAGCCTTGGTGAGCAGAAGAGACTTCTTCTTCTTTTTTTTTCTTTTCCAAATATTGTCCAGTAGTGTTTGATACACACTTTTTCTCAGGAGAAACACATGCAGACGACTTCATTCAATCTCACTGGTGTTTAAGAGAAACAACTGAGATTTTAGAGATCTTGTAAGTGTGTGTGTGTGTGTGTGTGTGTGTGTTTCTCCTGCTCAGATTCTAAACACATTTAAATTTACAGTGTGCTGCTTTAAAGAGGGGCAGCTGACAGCTGGTGTGTGTGTGTGCGAGTGGGGGGGGGGTATTTTTTGCTGATTTGGTGGTACAGAATCGCTGGACATCTGTCTCTTCCCAACCGGCCTGAATTCAAATCATCCGCCGGCGACCTGTAAGAGATCCAGCGATCATGTGTTCAACACGTCTGCATTTATAACACTGTAATAAATGAACGTGCTGTAAAATCCCAGCTGTCTGGAGTGTTTCTGTGATCTTACAGGGATTAATAGTTTCTTCTTTATCTGTCTCGCCTGGGCGGCACACGCCTGACAGAATACTAATGAGAGCCTCCTGAACTGATCCCGGATCAGCCTCAAACACCAGCAACACTGATCACAGATCACACACGGCTGAGTTCAGAGAAACACGTCTTTACCAGGGCTTCTGGAGCACAAAACCAGTCATAAAGGTCAATTCTCTGAGATTGAGATTTATACATCATCTGAAAGCTGAATAAATAATCTCTCCATTGATGTATGGTTTGTTAGGAGGACAATATTTGTCTGAGATACAACTATTTGAAAATCTGGAATCTGAGGGAGCAAAAAAATCTAAATATTGAGAAAATCATCTTTAAAGTTGCACTTATTTGATCAAAAATCCAGTAAAAATAGGCAAATATTATTATAATCTAAAACAGCTGTTTTCTCTGTGAATCTCTGTTAAAGTGTAATTTATTTCTGTGATGCGCAGCTGTATTTTCAGCATCATTACTCCAGTCTTCAGTGTCACATGATCTTCAGAAATCATTCTAATATGATGATTTGCTGCTCAAGAAACTTTTCTGATTATTATCAATGTTGAAAACAGTTGTGCTGCACAATATTTTTGTGGAAACTGTGATACATTTTATTTTTCATGATTCACAGATGAATAGAGAGTTCAGAAGAACAGCATTTATTTGAAATAGAAATCTTTTGTAAAATTATAAATGTCTTTACTAGCACTTTTGATGACAAAACATTGTATGGGTCAAAATTATACATTTCTCTTTTATGCCAAAAATCATTAGGATATTAAGTAAAGATCATGTTCCATGAAGATATTTTGTACATTTCCTACCATAAATATATCAAAACTTAATTTTTGATTAGTAATATGCATTGCTAAGAACTTCATTTGAACAACTTTAAAGATGATTTTCTCAATATTTAGATTTTTTTTGCTCCCTCAGATTCCAGATTTTCAAATAGTTGTATCTCAGACAAATATTGTCCTTTCATAACAAACCATACATCAATGGAAAGTTTATTCATCTTTTCGAAAAATGGACCCTTATGACTGGTCTTGTAGTCCAGGGTCACATTTTTTCACTTGATTCATCGTTGTTTTATCACACTACACCAAATTCAGAACTTAATATCACAGCCTTCAAGACCTCGAAGCCCAATACGTCCTTCAGATTGATAAATCTGTCTATTATGATGTCCTCTGCAGAACGAGAGAATCACTAGACTCATGTTAGAATCACAGCAACATGACAATCTGTAGACAGCTCAAACTCTCCTCGATTAGACACCGAAGCACAGATGAGATCTAAAGAGATGAAAGAGAGGATCTGCGCCTGTCCTCCAGACGAAGAGCGGCGCTTCGGGCGATTGGGGTCACTGATGTTATATCTGATGTTATTCTGTCCCTGTTTCCCTCTTCAATCTCTGACGGTGATGTAACACACTCTCGTCAGCAGCACTAATGCAGTTTGAGAATACACTCAAAAAAAATCAACATTTACTCACCAAACCCATATTTCTGAGGAATATCTTGGACACAGAGGAAGACATTTACGTTATCATAACAGTAATTCATACGATCATCTGAAGTCACATGATGCTTTAAGTGAGAAACAAAGTGAAATTATCTTTCTGCATTTCAGCGTTCGAATAATTGTCCTAACCATGCAGTAAATTACACTGTAACAAGGACACATTAAAATAAAGTGTAACTGGTAAATGTAAGATCATTGTAAGACCAATTAAAGAAAATCTAAAGAAATAAATTGAAGGGAACACAATATAATGTTTAGAAATGTGAACTGGAAAACAAGACAAAAAGTACTAAAGAAGATATTAATTTTTTTGGAGTGCATGCAACTTTTAATGCCATTACTTAATAAATATAAGCATTTCTGCTCCAATTTACCAAATTACTTTGTGGAAGGGTGAATTAAGACTTTAAGATTTTCTTTAAAAATTAAAAGTAGTCTCTTCTGCTCACCAAGGCTGCAATTATTTGTTCAAAAATACATAAAAATTTTTGAAATATTAAAATATAAATTAATTGTTTTCTATGCAAATATTTAGTAAAAAGGTAATTTATTCCTGAGATGCGCAGCTGAATGTTCAGCATCATTACTCCAGTCTTCAGTGTCACGTGATCTTCAGAAATCATATGCACATGATGCTTTGTGTGAAAAACTAATTGAAATTTTGTCATGCACTTCAGTGTTCAACGCTACATATTCTTAAAAACAAAGGTTCTTTATTGTAATGGATGGATTCATGAAGAACTTCCCATGGAACCTTTTCGATGCACTAAAGTTTATTATAATAAAGGGTTCTTTAAGGGTTTTTGAAGAGCTGTTCACTGAAGAGGTGAACCAGAATAACTGGTTATGTGTGGAACCGAAAGAACACCTTCTTCATGTTCCACAGAAGAGAGAAAGTCATGAGGGTCTGAAGGACATGATGGCAGGACTGTGACGTCTGTGTGAAAGGCTTCTGTGGATGCAGTCGCTGCTGCTGCTCTGATTTGTTCTGCTTCTCATGGCTTCTGTGTCGTCTTTGTCTCCAGAGCAGAGGAACACAAAGAAGGAGGGTCCGGCGTCTGTGTGTGTGTGTGTGTGTGTGTGTGTGTGAGCTCCCTTTGTGTGCGTCTGCCTTTGTTTGGGACGTACCACTCGGTGTCACCAATCGGCTGCGGCTCCGCTGAGAGCGAGGCGGGCCCTCGCCGGACCCTCACACACAGCGGGACCCCTAGTGGACGTCACATGATGCTGCAGCTGGCTTCATTCAGAACACACACACACGCTTGACTGAAACACAGAGTCAGTGTGATGACATCACAAAGAGCACAAGTGTGTGTGTGTGTGTGTGTGTGTGGGTGTGCAGCATGTGATGACATCACTAACACAACAGGACTGATTCACTGCACAATATACCACAGACCCATTTCTTTAAGACCAAACACTACAGGCAAAAACATGTTTTCTGTTTCGGAAATGTTTGCAAATGAATGCATATTTAAGATAATGCCTCATTTGCAATTTTTTTTATTTTAATTTTATTTATTCATTTTTATTATTATTATTATTTTGTGATTGCTAATGTAGGCTTAATCAATCAACTATTAAATGCCATTTCTGTAGTCGGGAAAAAATGTAAAAGTTATTTAATTCAGACTTTTTTTTTTTTTTCGAGGAAAAAAATCAGAACTTAAGATATAAACTAAGAATTCTGGCTTTTTCCCCTCAATTCCAAGTTTACAACTCAGGAAATAAAATAATTTTAAAAAAAAAGGAACAATATTTATTTTTCCCGTGGCAGAAACAAGCTTCCATTATGAACTGGCAAATTACAGTGATTTATTTTTATTGCCTCCTAGCCTAATCACCTTTGGTGTCTTGCCTTTAAATGTATTTAAAACTGTGTGCAGAAGTTATTAAACACTCTCAGGAAAAAAGGTACAAAAGCTGTCACTGGGGTGATACCTTCACAAAAGGTACAACTTTGAGGTACCAATACAGACTCTTTAGGTACAAAGTTGTGCTTTTTGAAAAGGTACCACCCCAGTGACAACTTTTGTACCTTTTTTTTCTGAGAGTGCACAAGTATCATCCCAGAAATTTATATGGCTATTTTGACTTGTTTTGTGTCTAATCAAATAATGTCATAAAAATGCTCTTAATGTGCACAACACACACAGTGTGAGCAGCGTGTTATTATTAGCGCTCATCATGACATCACAAAGGACAGCAGAAGGAAATTTCCCGCGCTCTCTGTCAGAATGCTGTTGGCACGGCAACAGCAGCGCGCGCACATTCTTGGCAGAGTTATTTCCCGCCGCGGGCCGTTTGGAAATCATTGATGATATTAGGCGGGAATAATTGAGATGCTGATTGCTCCTTCACACCAGTAAATGAGATTATGTTCTGTTGATCGCTCATTAACAAACCTAAAGCATGATTATGAAAATCACTTCCTGCTGCCTGGAATGCATGTTCCATAGAGTCATATTCAATTACATAAATCATGCAGACACAATAAAACACCAATTCAATTTCTGCAGAATGTGCCATTCGATATAATGAGTGATTAAACAGTGCCGCATTCGCTTGGCGTTTCACACTCTACAATCTTCTTTGTTGTCATTTCAGCTCTATATAGCTACATCATCGTTTACATGCTGTCGATTATAATAACTTGTCATGAATCAGTTTTAATAGACTAAAGAGATGCACAGACATTGTCTGTGTGAACTGTGTCCGTTGTTTCAGCTCCTGTCATTAACATTCACCTGGAAATGTTCTACAATTAAGACATTTTACAGCTCTATTAACTCGCATTCATACTGAATAATTGACTTTAGTGATTTAAGGTGAAGAGTGTCATTTGTGCAACAATATTAAAGTTTTTTTTCCATGTGATCAAAACTTGGAGATGCAATCAAGCCGAATTATGTGTTTGATTGACACCGGCTCAACCAATAATATGCGTTTAGGGCGGGGCTATCTTTGTTTGTCTGATTAAAAGACTGAAAAAAACCCTCACTATTTTTCCATTTCTCTTCAGTTTTGCAGAAAAACACACTTCAGCTTTAAAAATACGAGACATTTCTGCCTTTAAAACATCCAGAATGTGTTGACCCTTAGACTTCCAGTGCATTACTGTAAACACCAATATTGTGTTGAGTTTTTTTTTTTTTTTTTTTTTTTTGTTAACATTCAGTGAAAATTATTTTTGGGCAGGATGTACATGGAGTTTAAAAGAAGAGTTCACCAGAAAAGTGAAACTAGAAACCATTCTAGATTTAAATTAGTTTGTTTCTTCATCAGGTTTGTAGAAATGTAGCACTGCATCAGTGTCTCAGCAATGGATGCTCTGCAGTGAATGGGTGCCGTCAGAATGAGAGTCCAAACAGCTGATAAAACCATCACAATAATCCACAAGTAATCCACAGCACTCCAGTCCATCAGTGAACATCTGGAGAAGACAAAAGATGAAACACATCCAGCATTAAGACGCTTTTAACTCAAATACATAGAGTCTATAATCCATAATAACACTTCCTCCAGTGAAAAAGTGTTCTGTGGATTACTTGTGGATTATTGTGATGTTTTTATCAGCTGTTTGGACTCTCATTCTGACGGCACCCATTCACTGCAGAGCATCCATTGCTGAGACACTGATGCAGTGCTACATTTCTACAAACCTGATGAAGAAACTCAGATGGCCTGAGCCCATTTTCAAGCTGAATTCATTCTAAATGATTCCTGTAAATAAATGCAGCAGTAAGACCAAACCTGAAGCTGGAGCTCATTAAGAGTGCATCAGTTTTCCTGTGGATTTCATCACTCATCGGTGAGTCTGTAGAGAAATCTGATGTTTTCCACAAACACAACAAACTGAAGACAGACGAGTCAGAGCAAGTGAATTATATTCAATCATTTCAGCACTCAAACGTCTTAAAACGGGTTCCAGCATTCGACTTTCAGTGACTGCATTCATAAATGCATTATAAATATTATTAAAATATATTATCCTCACCATTACAGGATAGAAAAGAATAGAACTCAAGCAGATATGTACATATCAGATATCAAGATAAAAAGAGCATCTGTGCGTTTCAAAACTTCCTCAGCCGGAAACGTGTAGAAAAGTTTCTCCGGCACAAACAAGAAGTTTCTTCTGCTACAATAACACCGTCTGTTCTCCGTCGGGATCAGTCCGTCTTCTTGGTGTTTTCAGCATCTTTGGGGTCGGTTTGGTCCGGTTTGTTGGGAGCCGATGCGTTGGGTTTGCTGCGGATCGGAGAAGATTGGCAGCTCGGGGTCGAGTCGGTCAGAGGTGAAAAGGTCAAAGGTCGAGCGAACAGCGTCTTGTAGAGCAGAGACTCCACCGCTGAAAACGGATACGAGGACGAACCCAACAACATCATCCGCATCTGAAACAACAAGATAATCTATGATGAATTAAGTGAGTTCATGATTTAAAAAAAGAGTTCATATCTTTATTTTGCATCTCTAGTGAATGTATCTTGATTTGAGGAGGTTTAGACGTTTGTACTGGAAGACAAGACACAAATACATTTTTTTTTGCAGTGTATGCAACATGAGTTTATGAATTTAAGACACTGATTGAAGAGTGAACTAAGACTTTTAAAGACTTGCAGAGTTTCTCAAAAATAAAACTCAAAGATGAGCACACATGTGAAAGGAAGCCCTCAGACACACTCCTGCGTGAAACAGAAAGCTGGAGGAGAGAAGCGCTCGTCTTGAGACGACGCCTGCAGAGGTCAAAGGGTGCGAGCGTGAGATCTGACTGAAGAACTCCAGATTCACCGTCCGTCTCGCTCAAGAACTTCACTCTTTTTAAAGCAGAGTGATGCAATTACATGAAAGTGATGCAAAGAGTGCGAGAGCCGTGTAAGAGCGCAAAGCGTCTCGGATCACACCGAAGGGCAACACCACTCACTTTGATGAGCTTTAGCTTTAAATTCAGTCAAACGAATGCCGACAGACGTCTGTCCAATTCAATCAAACGCTCTCTTAGCCTTGTTTCTAATGGTGAAATCACAGCGGATATTTGTGTATCAGTAAATACACACACAGAAGGTGAGCTATAATGGTCAAAACTGTCAATAACCTGTGACCTGTTACACTGCATGCTTACTTCAGTGAGTGGCGTTCTCTTATAAATGCAGTTATTGTGCATTTCTAATTCTGTTTTGCATTAAATGTCAGAAGGTTTGACTGTTTTGTCAATAAGGAGATAACATTCAGGTTGTGTGTGTGTGTATATATATATATATATATAGAGAGAGAGAGAGAGAGAGAGAGTTCATTTGCAAAAACAGATAACTTTTTTTTTTTTAACAATTTTCAAAAATCATGTTTTTTCAAAAAAAAAAACTAAATAAATACACCTAACTAACACAATAAAACACAAAAACATGATAACATAATTTTTTTTTTGAACATTATTAAAAAATGGAGTTATATGTTTTTGCACATAAACTCTTCATATATATACATATATATATATACACACACACACACACACACACATACATAAAAGCATACATATTTTTATATATATATATATTTATATCTATTTATTTTTAATACCTATTTATTATACATATATACATGTATGTGTACGTGTAATAAATATATTATTATATATTATTAGAAATAAGACTGGTACGATGCACAAAAAATACATAATATTAATAATTTTTAATAATATTTACTAATATAATATGAAAAAATTCCATGCATATTTAAGGTTTTCTGGACTATTTTGCACATTTTATTTTATTATTGCTTTATACTTGTATTTTCTTTTTTTCCCCTTTTTTTGTGAAGCATAACAACTATAAAGTGCATAATTATAGAAATGCAATAAAAATCAAATGTATTACTATTTTTTTTTTTTTTTTTTTTTTACTTTTTTGACAGATCTAGATATTGATGTATTTTCATATGAAGCCTGATAAGGAGTGCAGACACAGACCTTGTTGGTGACGATGAAGAGCGTGTAGATGAAGATCAGCTGATGCGTCTGGATCGGGAGAAAGTGGCACTGCTGGAGAGAGAACACAACCGATCCCAGCAGCGTCACCTTGGTCGGGCTGCACACACACACACACACACACACACACAGAGGTCAAAGGTTAAACGAGGAAAGTTAAATATAACAGCTCTGACTCTACACTGTAAAACAGACAATTAACACATGACTGAGATGCACATTCTATAGAAATGTGTCAAGTTTAACGTCACTCTGCAACCATAAACCTTCTAATATCACCTAGTGGAAGAACTGTACAGTGTGATTATTATTAATAATAAATCGCTTTTCACTGTAAAAGCGTCTTGATCATTTGTTTGAATCCATTTAACTCTCACAATAATTGCTTTTGTCATTTTGACTTTTATTTTATAAAATATAAATTAAATAATAAATTAAATGAAAAAAAATAACAATTAAAATCAAAATAATATAAAAAAATACAACATTTTAATTATATTATTAATTATTTTGACATTTAAAAAAAATAATAATTTAAAATTTAAACTTCAGGTTTTAGTTTTTGTAGGCTGAAATATTTTTAGTGGACCACAAAACCAGTCATGGGGTAAATTTTTACATCATTTATACATCATAGCACAATAATAGAGATACAACTATTTGAAAATCTGGAGCAAAAAAATCTAAATATTGAGAAAATCATCTTTAAAGTTGTTCAAATGAAGTTCTTAGCAATGCATATTACTAATCAAAAATTAAGTTTTGATATATTTACAGTAGGAAATTTACAAAATATCTTCATGAACATGATCTTTACTTAAAATCCTAATGATTTTTGGTATAATAATAAAACAAATATACCTGTTCTACTTATGACTGCTTTTGTCAAGATAAGTCAATATGCACTGATTACGTTGATCTGCACAACCGATCAGTGTTTTATTTCCCGTCAGATGCTCAGAAACACAGTGAAGATGCATCGAACGAGGCTCGTCTCCACGAGAGCGACACTTACTCTCCTGCCTTCTTCCACACGAACCCTTTCAAGTGCCACTCGCACAAAAACCATGACAACAAGTGTCTCCAAGAAATCAATACAGAAGCCAATTATTCTACCTGCGGCATTCTGGGAGCAAACGCTATTATTCTGAGAGAAAGAGAGTCCAGGACAGCAAACGTACAGATTCAGCTTCTGCAGACAAACACCGCCATCAAATCTAGACAAAAACAACTCATTTATGAGTTCAGATGAGCTCGTTAACACAAAGAACCTCCTCAAACATCAGCATTTTGTCTCATAAATGTCTTTTAGACACCGAAATCACTCAAAATATCTGATGAAGAACAGCGACAGTAAAGAAGACAAAAGATCCTGCACATCTGAAATCGGTTTCCATTTGAATTTTAGAAGAAAAAAAAAATCTAAAACTTTAAAACTGTCAAAGCAGCATCTTTCATTTTCACTGAGTTTAACTTGATTAAAATAAGCAAAGCTCAAACTGAAATAAAAATGTATTTAAAAAAAACAACAACTTTTTTTTTCAAATCCAAAATAATATATTTAATTATTTAATACAAATATTTATTTTTAAAATCAATTTTCAGTTTTCGTTTTTATAAGAAAATATACAGACATTTTTCTTTTTTAAATCACTTAAAAACTCACATTTTTATTAGTTTTTTGATTTTCTTTTATAGGTCTGATTTTTTTATTTTATTTTATTTTATTTTATTTACTGAAACAAATTTGTTAATTATATACACATATTTAAAATAATTAAATAAAAATGATAAAACACACAAGTTACTAAAACGATCATTTTATCAGTTTAAACATTTATATTCTTTTAATAACTTCCACTGTTTTAGTTATTTCAGTAAAAAAAAAAAAAATAATAGTATTTTTTTAAATAATGTTTTTAATTGTTTTAGTTAGCTATAACAACCCATGCACAAAATTGTACAGTACTTTATTATATTATATAATTTTATTTTATGATTATGAGGTGAAATATGTCCTGAATGTGGTGTTCCATGACTTCAATGTCTGTGAGCGCTTCAGAAGTGATCTCGTGTCGTATATCAGGAATATTTCAGACTCTTACTATGACATCTTCAGGAGTTCGTTGGTTTCCGGTTTCCAGACGCCTCGAACCAGCTGCTCAAAGTTACTCAGGAGTCCTCC
>CM045070.1:754561-847061 GCA_024542945.1 allo-octoploid hybrid of Carassius auratus x Cyprinus carpio
TCTCTCCTCTAGTCTAAAAAAAAAAAAAAATATGGAGAGCCAAAAATCTCACTAGTATGGAGGCCCGTTTCCGCCACTGAATAAAAAATAAAAAAGGTAATTGCGACTTTTTATCTCACAATTCTGCCTTTTTTTCTCATAACTGTGTGATACAAATGCACAGTTCTGAGAACAAAGTGAATGGCAAGAAAAAAAGTCAGAATTGTGAGTTTATATCTCGGAATTCTGACTTTATAACTCCCAAATGCAAGTTTATATCTCACAATTCTGTGTAAAAAAAAAATCAGAATTGTGAGATAAAAAGTCACAATAACCTTTTTTTTTAATTCAGTGGCGGAAACACCACTTTCAGTCTTTCTTCCTGGAAACCAGACGATTAGGAGTAACTGCAGGTTAATTAGTTGCACTGGATGTCATCTGGAGAGTGTAGGAGTCAACATGCTGCAGGTAAAACAGAAACACGCTTAACCTAAACCATTCTTGAGACTCTCTCCCACCGGATCTAAACATCAGGACGTGCTGAATCTCATTCCCCTCCAGATAGTGCTGGACAATAGAAGACAACGGTCAGGTGAAACGGGACGCCACGCAGGTCAGAGGCTCTAAAATAGCCTGTGATTTACTGCAGCTGCTGCAGCCAATACAATAGAGCACATGCATGCATTACTGCTCTGATGAACTCTAATTCAGTACAGGAGCAAAGGGCTGACCTCAGCACTGGCTAACCACACTCTGGTTAATGCAAACAGAATGTGTGTCTCCACCCTGCATGCAGCACAAATGCAAGTTTATCCACACATCTGCATGCTTCTGTGAGAAAAACAGAGATAGAATACTGACAGAGAGTTAATGATTAAATGCACTTCTTTTCCCTTTGGCCTTGGATCATGTAACGTCTGCTTTCACACTTATTTAAACACACACTGTTTTTGTTTATTTAAACGAAACGCAAATTTCTTGTGATGCAAGGACGAAGACGCTCATGTCTAAAGTTTAAGCACACATAAAACAATGATTAAGAATGTAACTACATTATAAAACCTTCAAGTGCCCAAATAGTGTGCATTTGACTGCAGAAATGAGTCTGAAACGCGATAAACCTGATAGAGATTCGCTCGGATTTGATTCCGACACTGACTCGCGTTCAGGTGAATTACAGCTGAAGTATATTAGAGGTGATTCGGTTCGGTTTCTCTTACCTGGCTGCTCTCTCAGACTCATCACTGAGATGATATAATGCGCCATGTCGAAGTAGGGGAACATGGAGAGGTTTGACAGCCCCAGCGCGAGCTCGTTTAGATTGAGAAAGCCGAACACATCCATGATTAAACCGCTTCAGGCTCGCGTCATGAACGCGCTGTATTCCGCCCTCAGTCGGATGATGACTCGGTTCAGATGATGAGTCGGTTCGGATGAAGACTCGGTTCAGATGATGACTCGGTTCAGATGATGACTCGGTTCGGACGATCGCACACGGGATCAATCCGTCTGATCAGCAGCTGATCGGAGAGCAGTAACCGGATCCGCCTCCACCGGATGCTGCGAACACAAACACTACGTTACGTAACAGGCCACAACTTCAGTTTGATCACACATCCGCGTTAGATCCTCTTTACCTCTTATTCGACCGAGATCATACTGTTTAGACACAGTCTGCGTCCCAATACGCATACGATCCATTCTCTGTGATGATAGTAATTTTCAGTACTGTTTAGGGCAGATAGTATGCACACTGGGACGCAGGGATAGTATAGACGTGAAAAGCTTAGCATCGTTAGCATCGTACCTTGAAAACACGCGAATGGCTGCATCCTCGATGGTTTAAAATAAAGTAGATATCGCGTTATTTTCATCCGATTGAGTCGTTTTTTGCTCTTCGTGTGGTAAAAGAATAGCTTTTCCTCATCTGTGAACTAAAGATGCTGCATTTCCTCGGTTTTCCTCACTGAGAGACACCTGCTGCACAAATGAGGAATAACAGCGGCACTTCCCGCGCTTTTCCTCCAGGTGGCGCCAATGGCAAACGCATCGCCATGGAAACAGAAAGAGCGGGAATATTCAAGCGTAATTTACATTTAATCTCGATTAATGAGAGTTTTAATGTCTGATTTGCTATTTTTTGTAATATCTGTTATCTATGAGCGGATATCTGAGAGGATTGTGGGGGGTTTTAGTGTTTCGGTTTTCATTTTGTTGTGTTTTTGTAATTTTTATTATTTATTTTTAATTTTTTGTCAAATGATTAATTGCATCCAAAATAAAAGTTTTTGTTTACATAATATATGTGTGTTTGCTTTGTATATTTATTATGTATAATCTATAAATTCAAACGCATATTTATATGTAAGAAAAATATGTTGTTTATATATTAAATATATTTTATATAATATAAAATATAATAATATATATATATAATGTATATATTTTCAAAATATATACTGTATGTGTGTATTGATATATACCTAATAATTAAACAGTACACACATTATTTTGGTCACTATTAATCGTTTGACAGCACTTGGTTTTTTTAAATAAAAAAATGCAAATTAAAAATGTCATAAAAATTTCATAATGCAAATAATACTTCATAGCAAATATTAAACTGCTTGATTGTTTACATTGTTGCAAAATGTAACTATATTATTGTCCATCTCTAATCTGATAAATAACATGAAGATATTCTAAACAATAACATCATGATTTTCAGTAAAGCTTCTGTGAAATAATGTGAAAAGCACTATATAAATAGTTTTGATTTTAATCTGTAACACTTGTATTAATCTGATCACTGTTAGCTGATGTGTATCTTATGATTACAATGACTTATGTATGGGTTTAAGGTCTTGGTCATATCACAAACCTGTGAGCAGATTAACTGAGAAAGTAATCATCGTGTTATAATACGAGCCACACAGTGGTGCTAGAGACAGTGATGTTGATCTCTCGCTCCAGTTAATGCTGTGGGAGCTTCAGCACTGATCTCAATTACAATAGTAATTAAACCAGAGTTTAAATTAAGCCTCTCTCTCTCTCTCACTCTCTCTCTCTCTCTCTCACTCACACACACACACTCGCTCTCTCTCTCTCTCTCTCTCTCACACACACACACACACACACACACACACACACACACACACACACTTACTCTCTCTCTCACTCACTCACACACACACACACACACACACACTCACTCTCTCTCTCACTCACACACACACTCTCTCTCTCTCTCTCTCTCACACACACACACACACTCCTGATCCTACTCTCTCATGGGAAATATAAAGCTCTGCAGCGCAGTATTCACTATATATAATTTTTTTTATTATTAGTATTTTTTATTGTGCTTCTGTGGCTAAATGTTAATCTGAATGTAATGCCAAAGACTAACATGTTACTTTCCATAAAAAGCGATGTTTTGTCATTTTTATTAGAAACGCAGTATTTTAAGAGCAACATTCCTCAGCGCTGGTAACGTCGTCATGTGATCATCTGTTAAACACACTGCTCTCGGAGGTCAGCACACATCTGAACAGGCCAAGGGCAGCGCGGCTGTGACCTTTAGCCTAGAGGTCACTGTCCGGAGAGAGCAGTGACCCGAGTGAGGGTTTCTGAACAAACTCTGCTTTCATGCAGATGCCCAGGATGCATATGGAATTACTTTTTATATAAAAAGCAGGTATTATATATTTCAAAAGTAAAAATGTTTTTCAACATTTCAACAGTTTTTTTTATTTATTTTTATTTTTGTGTTTAAAACTTAAAACAGTGCCTTAAAACACTGTAAATGTATAGAACATCAAGGATTTTAGTTCTAAAACTTTTTTAGTTTTTGTATTTTTATTTAATTATTTATTTTAAAAACTTAAAGTAGGGATATATGTCAAAAGTTAAATATTTTTAAATAAAGTTAAATATTATAATTTTTGTATTTGAATCTTCAAAACATGCATTATATGTTTAAACTTAAATTTTGCATTTAAAACTTAAAAATTCAGTATTATATATTTCAAAAGTTACATAATGTTTTATACCAAACTTTGAAAATCAGGGATTATGTATTTCAAAAGATAAATATTTTTGCATTATAATTTTTGTAGATAAAACTTTTTTAAAAATCAGGGATTATGTATTTCAACATTCAAATATTTTTTTTTAATTTAAAACCTAAAAACCATGTATTATTTCAACAGATAATACATTTTTGCATTTTAAACTAAAAAAGTTACGTTTTTTAATTAAAATTTCAACTGATATATGTTTGTGTTTGACTGTAAATGCATAGAACAGTTTTTTTTGTTGTTGTTGTTGTTGTTTTGTACTTTGCTCTCATCATTTACTCTGATTCGTTCTGTTTGTGTGTCGTTACAGGAAGCATTAGAAGAAAGACACAGTGTCGTCTGTGTCTGAACGCTTTCATCAACCAAAGGCCCAACCGGAGCATTTTTACACAGGAATTCCTGCTGAATGGACGCTTGGATCAGAGGAGGGTCTCTCCTCTAAATCTGACCGAGTTCCTTTGAAAACTTCAGCTTCAGGCAACAAAGACAGGAGGTCCGAACACATTCTTTCCCCTCTCTCTCGCTCCCATTCTTTCTTTACAATGTTGCATGGCCAGTTTCCGGCTCTGTTCCTGCTTTCTTCCTTTTCCAGCATGGTCAGATTGAAGGTCATTAGCTCACTTGTGCCACTGGACTCAGTGTGTATGTGTGAGTTTGTCTATTCAGGCTTTATTCTGTAAAGCACAGGCAGACGTGCAGTGAATAAAGTGATCTTTTCATGCTTTTAGTGCAGAGCTGATTCTGTCTGATGTGTTTCAGAAAGCAACAGTGCATCTATAAGTGCTAGCAATCACACCGAATCTTCCAGAAAATAAGTCACACTGTTAAGAGAAAAACACAGATACAAGTTGCATCTGTGTATAAGTCACTTTTTATTATTCCATTCAGGAATACTAGTAAATCAAATGTTTACAAACATTATAAACACTTCAAACATTAGTTTCCAGTCCTGTTCATAACAGGAATGAGAAACAATAGCATAAAGCCAACAAAAATTATAGTGGCATTTATTAGAAACAACATTTATTGTAAACTCAATTACAAAACTAACAAAATTTATTTTAAAGTGAAACTGAATCCAAATGTGTTGCGCTTGACGTTAATTGCATTATTTAAGTCACATTGGGCTATAAATTGCAGCACAACTCAGATGATAAAAAAACATATATTATAAACATATATTATACATTATAAACAACATTTATTATAAAAAGGCAAGCCTAAATAAATGCATTTGAAGAACAATCTAAATGTGTGTGCTTTATGCATTTTTGCTTGCTTGATTTTAATTGCATTGTATAAGCTGCTTTGGAATTTAAGTCAAAGTACATTTCAGATGATAAAAAACATGGCTTATATTGCAGAAAATACACCCAAAAAATGTAATAGTCATTATTTACTCACCCTCATGTAATGTACCTAATGATGCATCTTGAAGGTGTGGTCACATTAATGAAATTCAGTGTGCAAAACTAGTACAGCGATGCATAAAGCACAGCTCACGCAAAACGGCAAAACTGTGAAATCTACTCAGTTTTATTCCCTCAGGCGTCACACAAATCTCATCCAGAATCCCACACCTGATGCATTCCTGCAGTCTGGCAGCGGATCTTATCTTCCAAAACCTTCCACCAAGACAGAAAAGGTGGATTTTAGTCATAAATATCCCTGTTTTATCAGAGTCTTGCTCACATCCAACGAGTCTGTATCTGGGCAGGTTACAGACGTCAGGCCTGATTTATGTTCTGCAGGTGGCTGTGAAAGCCTTTAAACAAACAAGCCTTTTAGTCATGTTTTACAACTCTGATCCCTCGTAAAATCCTGAAGAGAGAGATGAATGCTGAACGCTTGCAGAGGGGTTTGTTTGTGAACCGGCTGCTTATTTACAGGAGATCCAGTCAGTGTTTCTGAGGTTTAACGTGAGTCAGACACAGGCTTTCTGCAGGTCTTGAAGTTCCGTTTAAAAGTCTTAGAGTAGACTTGCTTACATTTTCAAAACTTTGCATCTTTTTTTTTTTTTCAAAACTTTACACCCAAATCAAAGAATTGCACACAAAATGCAAAATGCCTCGCTTCTCTTGCAAAATGAAGCACTGCATTCAAAATATCACAAACACATCTCAAAAGCAAACATTGTCATAATATTCATTCCTGTTAGATTTTTGTGTTACACAGAGAATTGTGTTGTGTTTTACAAAATGTGTTTTATGGAAAAACTGAAAAAGCTCTCAAAGGCTAATGATTAGTGTATGGTTTTGTAGATTTGGTGTGTGTTCTGCTGTTTGAGTGTCAGCTTTCAGAAATTGTGTGACAAGTGAAGATTTTGTGTGTGAGCAGCTGAAAAAAAACTGTAAGTTCATAAACTCATATCATTAAATATTGCATACACTGTAAAAAAATCTTCCTCAGTATTTTTGTCTTGCTTTTTTAGTTCAAATATCTAAAAATCTTTAAATCAATATATATTTATTTAAGATATAATATCAAGATATGAAGTCTTGTTTTCTGAGAAATTGAACAACATTAAGTGAGTTTATGCTTGAAACAAGAAATATATATTCAATTCAATTCAAGTTTATTTGTATAACACTTTTTATGATTCAAATCATTGCAAAGCAACTTTAAAGAAAATTAAGTTTCTACAATATTTAGTAGTAGCTTATCAGTGGTGACTGTCAGTTTATGTGCATACGGCAGAAATTTTCGGAAAAATCAATAAAAGACTTAAAATCCTGTTTTCTGGGTGACACTGAGAATATCACTATATTGTTGCAACACCTCCCCCACGACCAGTCTGACGGGGCTCATGTTTATAACAGTAGTTTGGTGGAGTAGACTCATTTAGACCAATATAATCATTTGGTTTTAGCCAGGTTTCAGTCAAGCAGAGTACATCAAAACTATTATCTGTGATCATTTCATTTACAATAACTGCTTTGGGTGTGAGTGATCTAATGTTTATGAGCCCAAACTTTAAAAATTGTTTTTGTTCATTTATTTTACGTTTTTCTGGTTTAATCACGATAAGATTTTTTCTAGATCCTACATTAAATTTATATTTTGACCTCATTATTCGGGGAACAGACACAGTATTAACAGATTGGACAGCACAAGTACTTCTAACATTTAAGCGGGTAGAACAAAAGCCATCATAGCAGTTATTTGAGAATTGGGTTACTAGTCACATGGAGCGTAGAGTCCTGGAGATGTCGTCTGAGAGGAGATCCGCTCCGACTCTGCTGGGGTGCAGGCCATCAGCGCGAAAAAGCCTAGGACGCTCCCAGAAAAGATTCCAATTATTAACAAAGAGCAGTTTCTGTTCTTTACACCATGACAATAACCATTTATTTAGAGCAAAAAGTCTACTGAACCTTTCGTGTCCTCGTCGATACGTGGGCAGTGGTCCTGACATGATGATCGTCGCTGCGGGCGTCGTGCTGCGAACCGTCTCGATCAGGCTCCTGAAGTCCCTCTTCAGCGTCTCCGTCTGCCGCTGCGTGGTGTCGTTAACCCCGGCGTGAAGCACGACCGCTCTGGGGCTCAGAAACATCGAGAACACAAGAACCAGGGAAACAGTGAGTGTGCACTTTACCTTCGGCTAACGTCATGCACGGGACTACGTATTGCAAGACTAGTTTGTGTGTGTTCAGTCGTTTGTGTTCTTTAGATTTTGCCCGGTTACTGCGGGGCTTCCTGAGCTCTCTATACTTCTGCCTCTTGAAAAACTCAATCTCAATCTCAATATCAAAACTAAACATTAATCAGGATTAATCGATTAATCGCATCCAAAATAAAAGTTTTGTTTACGTAATATATGCATGTGTACTGTGTATATTTATTATGTATATATAAATAGAGACTGACATCTAGTAGACATTTCATCATCAGGGTTCCCCATTCCTCGTCACTTTCCTACAGAGTTTAGTTTGATCTCTAATTAAACGCACCTGATTCAACTAGTCAAGGTCTTTGTGTTTACTTTAATAACAGCCTGATGTGTCGAAACTAAACTCAGCAGGAATGAGGAAGCTGCTTTACAGACTCATATAGACACACCTGTTTTACACACGTCACTCAAACACAGAACCAGGAATCACATGAGTTCAGGGAAATAGAAACTGAAGTGTAGTTGAGCTGTTGTCTGTTTCTGTATTTAAGCAGTAAAATGGCAGAAGCCAGAATTTCAGTGGATCAGAAGGAGTTCATGTGTGCAGTGTGTCTGGATCTCCTGAAGGATCCAGTGACCATTCCCTGTGGACACAGTTACTGTAAGAGCTGTATTACAGACTGCTGGGATCAGGAGGATCAGAAGAGAGTCTACAGCTGTCCTCAGTGCAGACAGACCTTCAGTCCAAGACCTGCTTTAGCTAGAAACACCATGCTGGCTGAAGTGGTGGAGAAACTGAAGAAGGCCAGACTCTCTGCTGACTGTGACGCTGGAGCGGGAGATGTGCAGTGTGACGTCTGTACTGGAAGAAAATACAGAGCCGTCAAGTCCTGTCTGGTGTGTCTGAACTCTTACTGTCAGAATCACCTCGAACAACATGAGAGTTGGTTTAAAGGAAAGAAACATAATCTGACTGAAGCCACTGGACGACTGCAGGAGATGATCTGCCAGAAACACGAGAAGCTCCTTGAGGTTTTCTGTCGCACTGATCAGAAATGTATATGTGTGCTGTGTATGGATGAACATAAAAACCACGACACTGTATCAGCTGCAGCACAGAGGACAGAGAAACAGGTATTTAACACTAGACACTGATGAAATATTGCTGACACTCATTTCATATGTGTTTATATCTGCACCATATTAACAGCTCACAGCATTTACACTGCACATGACAGCAGAAATGAACAGCAGCTGCAAGAAGAGTTTGCTGAAGAAGAACCGTAAACCTTTATCAGGGCAATCTTTCATAAAATAGACTTTGATTAAGCAACATAAAATAATGGAGTTGTCACACATTCACAGAGTTTGTACTTTGTTTTCAGTCTGCACCATTTTCATTCTCATGGTTAGTGATTTGATTTCATCATTTAGTTCAGGTGTGTGTGGTTAATTAGCCTCGTTTGATTTAGTACTTTAGTTTGTTTGTTTCCGGTCATAACTGTTGGGTCTCTTCCGTGTGTAGATGTGTTGTAGCTGTTCTCTCTGTTTGTAAATCTTGTCTGTGGATTTATTAAAGACTGTAACCTTCATCATCGTGTTCATGTGTACTAACAACACAGCGTTGTGACAGGAATGAACTATTCACCCCTTCTTTGACAAAATATATACTTTCATGAGTCAAAATACAATACAAATGCAGTGACAGATGACTTTCTGTTCAGTAAATCTGACTGAATACAGATGATTTCAGTCTTTTATAGCTTCACTTTGTTCATTTATTTTCCACAGCTTAATTAAACAGAACACAGAAACACTGTCAGTGTGAAGCTGTGTCTGTGTCTGTTTCACTTTTATACTTACACTTGTACTTTGAAACGGGCCTTAATTCATGTGTGATGCTGGTAAATGATCAATCATCACTTCTGGAGTTTGAACCTACAGTCATTAGTTATCAGCTCCACTTTTACTGGATTCATCTGTTCATGATGATTTAGAGCCAGTAGTTTTCAGTGAGATTCCCTCTCATCTGTTTGTCCTGCAGAAGCAGCTGAAGGAGACGCAGAAGAAGTTCAAGCAGAGAATCCAGCAGAGAGAGAAAGATCTCCAGCAGCTGAGAGAGACTGTGGAGTCTCATAAGGTGAGTCTGGAGAAGAAGAGAAGTTTGTCTCCGTCTCAGTTCAGACTCACTGAAGCTGAATCACTGTGTGTCCTAACAGCGCTCTGCACAGACAGCAGTGGAGGACAGTGAGAGGATCTTTACTGAGCTCATCCGCTCCATTGAGAGAAGCCGCTCTGAGCTGATACGACTGATCAGAGATCAGGAAAAGACTGCAGTGAGTCGAGCTGAAGAACGACTGGAGCGACTGAAGCAGGAGATCAATGATCTGAGGAGGAGAGACGCTGAGCTGGAGCAGCTTTCACACACACAGGATCACATCCAGTTCCTGCAGGTAACACAGATCTGGAAGAACAGGATCATAGTGGACTTGAGCAGATCCTGCTGTGACAGAGACTCACAGACAAACATAAACTCACAGTTCATAAGTGTCTTATTATATAATCATCAGTCAGACTCTCATCTGATCATCTTCTGAAAGAGATGAATGGCTTTCAGCTCTGGAAATCTTGCTCAAATGGGACTCATGTCTGAATATTTCTTTCTCTTTAAATCACTTGTATAAGTGATGTCCCACTGCTTCTCTGACATTACATTCACTCTGGTGAGGATAACAAAACCCCTAACCATTATAACACATACTTAACAATGAGTTAATAAATGTGTGCCTCAACAAGTAATAACATAATGATGTATCTTCACAAATCATTAGCTGAAGATTAATTAAAGCAGATAACTGTAAGTTGAAATGCATAGCTTTGACCCGTTGTGGTAATTAACACATCAAATTACACTATTAGTTAATACTATATGTTATTTAGGATTTAATACAGGTTGACACTTTTAATTAATAGCAACTGATATATGACTTAATCTATTAATCAGGTAGACACTTTATTAGTTGCTGATGTAGTAATCATTAATGAATGATTTAGTTCTTAAGAAGCTGTGCATTAACTCATGATTATCTGTGCATTAAAAATTAATTAATGCATATTAGTAAGCAGTATTGTAAAGTGTTCTCATAATGGTCAATCTAATCATATCTTTGAGCTGCTTTTCCTGAATAAATCTACTCAACTCTACAATGAGACTCCATTGATGTGCTTGAGCTGTTAGATGGACATTTATGTTCTTAGCAGATGTTTTATCATCCAAACTATTTCCTAGAAAGTTCACAAACAGTGTATGTGGTGAATACTAGAATCTGTAGCTCTAGTGTGATATAATGAATATGAGAAGAATGAAGCTGATGCTGTGAAAGTGCTGGATTGAGTTACTAAAGATCAGTCAAATCTGATGTTCCTGCAGGTTATTGAGTGAAGTGTGGAGCTGATTAGTTTGATTTCTGTTTTCTGTAGAGTTTCCAGTCTCTCTCAGCACCTCCTGAATCTACAGACGTAAATGATGATCTCTTCAGTTCTCTCATCTCTTCTGATGCTCTGAGAGAATCTGTCCATCAGCTGAGAGACAAACTGGAGGATTTCTGCAAAGAGGAGCTCAAGAAGATCTCAGACAGAGGTAAAGTCCTGGAGATTCATCTGCTCTCAGAAACCAGTCCATCATCATCTCATATCATGGAGAACATCATATTAGAAATGTGTTAGGAATAGATACAGGATCATGAGAATCTCACTGTTCATGTCTGTTGATTTCCACAGATGCATTCATCAGGATCAGGAAGGACTTCCTACAATGTAAGTCAGTAAGAAATCCAGCAGAAAAACTCACTGAGTGTGTTCATGTTCTTCCTGTAGAAGGAGAAAGAAGAGTTTTATAACTGATGATGTAAATGATGATGTGCACAGATATCTGTTCATCTGTACTGAGACACTGATGATACACTGAACATGAAGAGTTCAGCTACATGAAAAGATCAAACAGATTCATAATTCCTGATTGTGATGTGTTTTATCTCCATCAGATTCCCATCAGCTCACTCTGGATCTGAACACAATGAATAAACACCTTCGTCTGTCTGAGAGCAACAGAGTGATTACATTCACTGACATAGATCAGTCGTATCCTGATCACCCAGACAGATTTGATGTGTATCAGCAGGTGTTGTGTAGAGAGAGTGTGTGTGGACGCTGTTACTGGGAGATTGAGTGGAGTGGAGATAGAGGTGTGTTTATATCAGTGTCATATAAGAGCATCAGCAGGAAGGGAGGTGTTGAGTGTGTGTTTGGATTTAATGATCAGTCCTGGAGTTTGATCTGCTCTTCCTCCAGATACTCATTCAGACACAATAACATAGAGAATGTTCTCCCTGTAGAGTCCATCAGCAGTAGAATAGGAGTGTTTGTGGATCACAGTGCAGGAACTCTCTCCTTCTACAGCGTCTCTGACACTATGAGCCTCATCCACACAGTCCAGACCACATTCACTCAGACGCTCTATCCTGGGTTTTTGATTAATTATGGATCATCAGTGAAACTGTGTTGATGAATCAGAATAGACTGATGAGAGATTCTACCCATAATGCTTTGAGCTGCATGATGAATCGGGGTGTGTACCGAAACCCGGTGCCAATATGGAGCAGCGCGAGCAGACTCAAACAGAAACAGAGGACACAAGGTGTATGCTCATCGATAGATTATTAGAATATATGTATCTGTGCAGTTCTTTGTCATAAATAGTTTACAAAGGGTAACTGGGGAGCAATCGGTTTCCCATCTACTGTAAAGTTTTCACTCCGTTTAAACTACTTTAATTATACTTATTTAAATATACTTCATTTATTTAAAAAAAAAAAGTAAAAGGCACTTTAGTATTTTCACCGCAAAGAATGGTGTTCGGCCAGTTATTTATATCTTTTGCTGTAGTGTGTCAGTAGAAAATATTAGTTAACATTTCCAAACATTCATTTTGCCATTAATTTTATTAATAATCTAGTGAGATTTTTAAATGCACAAGCAGTCTGACAACTGGCGGTGCTCAACATGGATATCTGATCTCACCATAATTTTATCTGTCTGTGATTACATGAAGAAACAGATGAAACTGAGACAAACTAAATACAGAAGAACTGTGGTTGTATTTCCAAGACGCTTGAAGAAACCTTCCTGCAAAGCTATAATGTATAATGTGCCTAAGCCTTTTGCACAGTACTGTACTTTACAAACGACATTGTTACTACTTTATAAAGAATGACCATACAGTCATTCACAGAACTGATTAAAGACAATGACAGACAGCACTCATTTTAACTAAATATGTGATTGTGATTGACAGAGATACAGTAGAAACTATATGTGTGGTTTTGTATTAAACAATGACCCAGATCATAAAATACATTTATTTTAGCCTTAGAGTAAGGGAAGCTTGGGAAATGAGAGTATCCAAGGAGTGTGTGAAAGCTATGGATTTATTTGAAATATATATATTTTTTATGTTCTTTAATGTTATCCATAGTTTTTGTGGCTCTTTTTTTTAAGTATTGGTTCAAGCACTGTTTAGGCACCGGTACTGTTTTAAAAGTATCGATATGGCACCGGTATCGTAAAAAACCCAATCGATACCCAACCCTAATGATGAATCAGTAACAGTGAGATGTTATAGAGTCTCTTCATGACATTAATACTGCAGCTGAACTTCTGTCAGTGAAATAACATGAATCAGAATCAGTGTTGGGTGTAACGTGTTACTAAGTAACTGTAGTTAAATTACTTATCCACTGAAAAAGTAAAGTAAGGGATTACTGCTCATTTTTAGGTAATTTAATTACAGTTATTTATAAAGTACTTGCATTACATATAGGAAATAATTTAAACAGTTCTAAAATCAATATTGAATTTGAAATCAAAATTTACAGTCTAAAAATAAAATTGAATGCACTTTCTGCCGTCTAGGTCTCTGTGAACAACTTTCTACATGTCACAAACTCAGGGAATATTTGACACAGAGACATTAGAAATATGTTTAAAGAAAGCTTATGTCTACTTTTAAATGAACAAATTCAAATTGAAAACAAATATTCTCTGAATATGTAATCCGTATTAAGCGAGGTACGGTCTTTCCCGTGTCTGTGCTCATTATATGCAGTCACCTGCGCGCAAACACCCTCATCTAGATACAAAAAATAGATGAAAAAAGATTTGTCTAATTTTTTAGCGTTTTTGAAAGAAGTCCTGTTATGAGGAATTTACTTCAGAAGAACAGTGCGATCTGACACGGCTTTATTCAGCAGAGAAGATCATTTATGTAATTTATTCTTACCTACATTAGTATACGTGTTATTTTTAACATAAATGTTATTCAGATATGTTGTTTGTCACAATTACGTTCAGTTTAGTTAAAGGTCTTGTCTGTTATGAGCTCTCATTAGTTTCCATGGTTTCTGATTAGTTAATCCTCGTCCAGCTGTCCCTTCTTAGTTTTCTCATTTACCATATGTGTACTTATAGTCCTGTTTCTGTTCTAACGTTTGTCGGTTATTAGCGTATGTTATGAGTTGTACCTAGTCTGAAGTCTCAGTAAAGTCTGTTTGGAACATAAATCTTCGTCTGCTGTTCTCTTTCCGTGACGACCCGTGACAGAATAACCGACCGCATCAAAATAAACAGAAAGGATGGACTCGCCAGTATTACGTCTCCTCCTCAGACCAGAAAGCCGAAGGTGGCTGGAGTATTTGGGCTGGATGCTCCAGCATGGCGGCCTTTCCCTCACAATCAGCGAGCCTGAGACACCAACAGGGCTCGTTCAGGAATCAGAGCCAGAGCCCACAGAAGCTGAGGAGACTAAGCACGCTGATCAGTCCACCTTAAAGCCAGAAGCGGACATGAACCTTATAGATCTGTGGTCTGCAGATCCAATTCCCACCCAAGTACCCACCCTCAAACCCTTGTCTTCTTCGCCGGTCCCGTCCGGATTGTTAGAGGCTCCGGTCCCGTCCGGAGATCTTCCTCCTCCGATGACCCTATCAGATTTCCTGGTCCCATCTCCTCCACTGGTTTCAGCCAGTCCCCTGAATTCGTCGGCTCTACTGGTGTCATCCAGCTCCTCGGCTCTGCCTCTGCCGCTAGCTCCGTGCAGCTCATCAGCCTCGCCTCAGGCTTCTCCTCCACCAGCTTGGGATTGCGCTGAGTCCCCAGCTGCACTTCGGCCCTCCAGGCCCATGTCTCCACCTCGACCTGTCAGCCCGCCGGCTCCACTCCGGCTCTGCATTCCTTTGGCTCCACCGAGGCCCGTCTGCCCTAGGACTCCTCTGGGCTCCCTCGTACATCCGGACAAACCTCGGTCGGTCGTCGCTCAGCTTCCGCCACGGACTTCCGGGTCTCTGGCTTCGCCTCGACCCTCCACCCCTTCGGCTTTACCAGGCTCCTCCCTTCCTCTGGTTTCCCTGTCGTCCTCGCTGGCTCCATCGTCGCCCTGGTCAGCCGAATCCCCGGCTCCGCCTCAGGCACGCGAGCCAGCCGCTCCACCTTGGGCTTCCAGGCCTGTGATGTCACCCTGGTCCGTCGATCTCTCCGCTCCGCTGGTTCCTCCAGGTACCCTGGTTCCGCCTCCGTGGATCGGCCTCTGGGTGTCACCCTGTCCTTCAGCCAAAGCTCCTCCCTGGTTCCTCCCATCGTCTGCTCCACCATGGTGTTGGCCTCCTCAAAATTCTCCAGGCTCCAGTCCTTCACCAGCACCACGCCCTTCACCTAAGCCTCCACCCTCGTTTCTCTTTTTCTGTCATCTACTGTTGTGGCGTGAGGTCACGCCTTCTGAGGGGGGAGCTAATGTCACAATTACGTTCAGTTTAGTTAAAGGTCTTGTCTGTTATGAGCTCTCATTAGTTTCCATGGTTTCTGATTAGTTAATCCTCGTCCAGCTGTCCCTTCTTAGTTTTCTCATTTACCATATGTGTACTTATAGTCCTGTTTCTGTTCTAACGTTTGTCGGTTATTAGCGTATGTTATGAGTTGTACCAAGTCTGAAGTCTCAGTAAAGTCTGTTTGGAACATAAATCTTCGTCTGCTGTTCTCTTTCCGTGACGACCCGTGACATTGTTATTCAGAATATTTCTATTTGTTAACCAAAGAAGGTTACATTTTTTATAAAAATGTTTAAGTATTACAGTTGTTTTAAAGCTAAAAGGCTAAACTATTCTATGTTTGACTCAAATTGAAAGAATGAAGAGTTTAATTTCTATTAAGGTTTATAGAGATTTTAAGATGAAGCCTAATTAGCGATTTGAATAATTAAGTTACTTATTGAATGTGGAGAATGAGGCGGGGCCGAGAGCCGTGGGAACGGAGCGAGGCCGGTGGAGTAATTGGAAATGAGCGACACCTGGACCACTCACCGGTCTCGAGTCTCACGGAGGGGCTCCGGAAGGGTAAAAAGAGGAGTTACGACAGTGAAGGACGAGAGAGGACCAGGCCTGGGTTTTATTTAGTGTTTTGGTTTTGTTTGTGCGTGGCAGTCGTCCGCAAAGGGCTGTCGCGCTGATCTGAGTTTATTTTACTATTAAATTTTCATTTGAATGTTTGCCGGTTACCGCCTCCTTCTTCGCGTGATCATGAACGTTTTTAGATTGTTACACTGAGTAACTAAGTTACTTTTCAGACAGAGTAATTAGTAAAGTAATTTAAACACAATATTGACGATGTAATTAGTAATAGTAATTAATTACTTTTTGAAAGTAACTTACCCAACACTGAGTGTGTAATAAATAAGATGTGTGTGTGTGTGTGTGTGTTTCTGTGCTTTTTTTCAACCTCTGTTTGTGTTGATGGAAATTACTCATTTACTTAATATTATATATTATTAATGTTATTAATAATCATGATCAATAATGTTTTTATTAAAAAATATATTTTTAATCATATTTTTTAAGTGTTATTTCTGTTCTCTGCTTGATATAAATAAAGCTTCTACCCACTTGATGAACAAAAGTGATGGTTTTATTCCTCCTCTGTGCAGATCTCCAGAACACAAATCAAGCAACTCATTATAGTTTCTTCTCTCACCCTAAAATCAGCTGACATAAAAATCAAATTAATCATAAAAGTAATAATATGTTGCCCTGTGTAACCATAAAATCAGACTATTGCTTAATATAAATAAGATTCAATATAAGAGTCAGCTGGTTATCTAATTCCAATACAATACATGAGTGAATAAAAATACTCATGAAGTCAAACACTAAAAAGAGACAAGTTTTTCAGAAATGAGGGCATGTCACACAATCTATCCATGTTACTTGTCACTTAGTGTCACTGATGAATTTGCACCAAAATACCATATTAATGTCACAAAAGAATAAAAGATGAGAGACTATTATCAAAGTAATAGCACACCTGTTGTATTTCAGCTGTGATCTGTTCCACGTCTTGATAAAACATCATTCCCCAAGAAAAAATGGTTCTTCACCAACGGACTGATCTCTTTCAGGAAGGACATGTTTGTTTATCAGCGTTAGGATTTTGATTTGTGTGTATTTTCTTTTCTGTCTAATTCACTCAGATAATCAACCTTCCTCCTTTGTCTGATGGCTTCTATTCCTGGACCAACTGAATTCAAGATCTTCACAGTCTGCCAAATGTTCAAAAACCAGCCTTTATCAGATGTTTTAGTTAATAAACCTGAATCTTTGGTCCTATGGGGATCTTGCTTATAGGAGCAAAGTCCCGAGAGTGGGTCGGGCTCCTTGAGACATTAACAAAGACATTTTGGGACAAATAGATGACTATTCCCTGCTCAACGTCTCTCTCCAGGAGAGGACTGAAAATCATCTTCAGCATTAACATCGTAGGTGAGGTCAAGCACTGATGTTTGATGAGAAGGTCTGGTTCATTCCTGTTCATCCCAAAGGTATCGGATGGAGTTGAGTTCAGGACTCTGTGTTCTTCCTCACCAAACTGTTTTTTATGGACCTTGCCTTGTGGACTGGGTCACAGTCATGCTGCAATAAAATAGGGTCTTCTTCAAACTGATCCCACAAAGCTGGAAGTACAGCATTGTCCAAAATGTCTTAAAGATTTCCATTTACTGGAAGCAAGTGACCCAACACAACCCTTGAAAAACCGCCCCATACCATTATCCTGCCTTTATTTAGTACAATGTAGTGTGACAATAGTATTAGTGTAGTATTAGTAACAAAAGGTTTTGGCAGTGACATCAATTTTGTGTTTTGCAAAGTTTGCTGCTTAAGCTGTTGTGGTGTTCATTCACATTGTTTCTAGATTATTGTGTAGAGCAGTGTTTCTCAAACCTCTCCATGAAGTACACCCAGCACTGCACATTTTGTATATCTCTCTATATCTGACACACCAACTTCAGGTCTTGCAGTCTCCACTAATGAGCTGATGAGTTGAATCAGGTGTGATAGATGAGGGAGACATACAAAATGTGCAGGGCTGGGGGTACTCCAGGACAGGTTTGAGAAACACTGGTGTAGAGTGATCAGATGCATTTTAAACAGTTGCCAAAAGCTTCTTTGGCCAAAAAATTATGTTTTTTGATCCTGACACAAAATGACTGTAACACAGTTTGTATGTTGGGAAGAAGGAGGCGAGAACCGGTGAACATTTAAACAAAACACTGATAATAAAATAAACAAATAACTTAAAATAGCGTGACAGCCCCTTATGGTGACTGCCGCACACAAACAGAACAAAAACACAAAATAAAGTCCAGGGGTCTCATTTATAAAACTCTCAGTAGATTTCATCCTAAAAGTGTATGTATGCGCAAAACCTAGATTTTGCGTACACACAAAAGTTTTCAGATTTATAACGCCAGAACCTGTGCAAAAATCCCTTTATAAATCCCAATCGGGGAAGATTGGGTGTACGTGCATCTCCACCCCGACTCCTCCCCAAAATAACCATATATGGAGCTTACAATGCCTAGTTTTACTAAACATAACCTCATCTGCATATTATTTCCATGCATAGTCCCATGCACGTGACACCATTGTAAAACAGCAAGACATTAAGGAAATATGAGATGGGGACTATAATGCCATTTGTGCCATGCACATTCATTTTTATTGCTAAAAATTATCCAGTATCCTTGTTATGTTTTATAATATATATAGGAAAATATCCATAAAAACAAAATGGTTTAAAGTTGTTCTCAGATATATTTTAGAATAGAGTTGATCTTATTCTTTTACACTGGCCAAATAGTTTTTCAGTTGTTTTAAACAATTCAAATCAAATTAAATGTATGCAGTTTTGCTGATGAACATCTTTAAGCTATTTTTAGTGGAAACAGATAGGCCCATATTTATTGCAGTGTAAATACAATTGTCTGATTTGGCTCATCACTGACAAAGTATTTTAAAAAGAAAACGTGCAAATCTTACAGTTTTCTCCTAGTTATATCCTTCAAATACAGTGGTATTTTTCATTATGTTGTTGAGATGCCTGCACACGACATCAACACCTCCGTGCAGCTGCGGTTGTACAGTAAGATATTATCATTAATTCGCATGCTTTCTTTTTTAAATAGGCTACTTTGTCAGGGGAGGAGACAGGGTGGAGATGCACGTACACACAATCTTATCTCTGAATGGGATTTATAAAGGGATTTCTGCGCAGGTTCTGTCGTACGCATGGTTTTATAAATTTGAAAACTTTTGTGCATGCGCAAAATCTAGCTTTTGTGCATTCGTACACTTTTAGGATGAAATCTTTGGAGAGTTTTCTAAATGAGACCCCAGGACCATCTCCTCTTAAGGAGTCAGCTATGGAACAGGACCGTCTCCTCCTGAGGAGTCAGCTACAGAACAGGACCGTCTCCACCTGAGGAGTCAGCTTCGGAACAGGACCCCGGGGGTCCGAGGGGTCCCAAACTTCATGTGCTGGTAGCCTGGGGGCCCCCGAATGACATATCTAGTGGACGGGCATCTAGCTCCGATGCAAAGTCGTGTTCGCACATCTGATAAGAATCTCTCACACAGGCATCTTCCTCACATAGCCTCTGAGACCCTCTTGCATGAATCGCAGTGCTCCGATGAGAAAGATTTTTTGGACTGCAGAAACACGTGCTCAGAAGTTGTCTAGCGCTCTGAAACTCTGGATCCTGGATCGGGGGCCCCTGGACCGCCACCGCACCTAATTTCGGGGCCCTGTGACCTTTTGACCCCTGCGTTTTCGACGTCCCAATCACAACTTGTTCAATGGAAAAATTCTGACTCCTCAGGAGGAGACGGTCCTGTTCCGTAGCTGACTCCACAGCTGACTCCTCAGGAGGAGACGGTCTTGTTCCGTAGCTGACTCCTCAGGAGGAGACAGTCTTGTTCCGTAGCTGACTCCTCAGGTGGAGACGGTACTTTACCTTAGCTGACTCCACAGCTGTCTCCTCAGGAGGAGATGGTCCTGTTCCGTAGCTGACTCCTCAGGAGGAGACAGTCCTGTTCCGTACCTGACTCCACAGCTGTCTCCTCAGGAGGAGATGGTCCTGTTCCGTAGCTGACTCCACAGCTGACTCCTCAGGAGGAGACGGTCCTGTTCCATAGATGACTCCACAGCTGGCTTCTCAGAAGGAGACGGTCCTGTTCCGTAGCTGACTCCTCAGGTGGAGACGGTCCTGTTCCGTAGCTGACTCCTCAGATGGAGACGGTCCTGTTCTGTAGCTGATTCATCAGGAGGAGACGGTCGTGTTCCATAGATGACTCCTCAGGTGGAGACGGTCCTGTTCCGTAGCTGACTCCTCAGATGGAGACGGTCCTGTTCTGTAGCTGATTCATCAGGAGGAGACGGTCCTGTTCCACAGTTGACTCCTCAGGAGGAGGCGGTCCTGTTCCGTAGCTGACTCCTCAGGAGGAGATGGACCTGTTCCATAGCTGACTCCACAGCTGACTCCTCAGGAGGAGACGGTCCTGTTCCGTAGCTGACTCCACAGCTGACTCCTCAGGAGGAGACGGTCCTGTTCCATAGCTGACTCCTCAGGAGGAGACAGTCCTGTTCCATAGCTGACTCCACAGCTGAGTCCTCAGGAGGAGACGGTCTTGTTCCGTAGCTGACTCCTTAGGTGGAGACGGTCCTGTTCCGTAGCTGACTCCTCAGGAGGAGATGGTCCTGTTCCGTAGCTGACTCCACAGCTGACTTCTCAGGAGGAGGCGGTCCTGTTCCGTGGCTGACTCCTCAGGAGGAGATGGTCCTGTTCTATAGCTGACTCCTCAGGTGGAGACGGTCCTGTTCCGTAGTTGACTCCACAGCTGACTCCTCAGAAGGAGACGGTCCTGTTCCATAGCTGACTCCACAGGAGGAGACAGTCCTGTTCCGCAGCTGACTCCACAGTTGACTTCTCAGGAGGAGACGGTCCTGTTCCGTGGCTGACTCCTCAGGAGGAGAAGGTCTTGTTCCGTAGCTGACTCCTCAGGTGGAGACGGTCCTGTTCTGTAACTGACTCCTCAGGTGGAGATGGTCCTGTTCCGTAGCTGACTCCTCAGGAGGAGATGGTCCTGTTCCGTAGCTGACTCCTCAGGTGGAGACTGTCCTGTTCCGTAGCTGACTCATCACGAGGAGACGGTCCTGTTCCATAGATGACTCCACAGCCATCTCCTCAGGAGGAGATGGTTCTGTTCCACAGTTGACTCCTCAGGAGGAGACGGTCCTGTTCCGTACCTGACTCCACAGCCTACTCCTCAGGAGGATACTGTCCTGTTCCGTAGCTGACTCCTCAGGTGGAGAAGTTCCTGTTCTGTAGCTGACTCATCACGAGGAGACGGTCCTGTTCCACAGATGACTCCACAGCCATCTCTCCGGTCCTGTTCTGTAGCTGACTCGGACAGGTGAAGTTTGGGACCCCTCAGACCCCGGGGCCTGGAGGGGGGCCGTGGATACGTGCAACCTATCCCATTAGATTTCACAGGTGTTTCGTGGAAAGCAGACGGGAAGGTCCGATCGGCCCGAAACCGACATGTATGTCACATCACGGTGCCACGGGGTGGCCCCCGGAGAACAACCCGCAGAACGGCCCCAAAAGTTCAGAACAGCCCTGATTCAAATTATGTGGACCCCTCAGAGGCCCCTTAGACGGCGTGCAAAGTTTGGGGTCTGTAGGGCCACGTTAAGTGCTCGTTTGGCCCAGCCGGGGATGCTGTGGCCTGATAATTTTCCTGGAATATTTTTTTCAGATTTTTTTTAATACTTGCCGTACTCAGAGGGGTACGGGTCACATATAGGTGGTGTGTGAGGGCATGATGAACGAGCATTCGCAGCCCCCAGCCGTTTGCACCGAATCAAAGGCCGTTTTGACCGAGTCAAACAGGATGTGACTGCGTGCAACCTATTTGACGGGACCTATGCAAGCATTCCGTGGACAATGCATTTTTATGCAAACTAAGCCATTTCATGAGCTTTAACGTACATCAAACCACTGGGTGGTGCTCCCCGAGCACTGTACTGTAGGTTTTACTCAATAAAAGCATTGTAGTTAAGAAATATGTCCCGTTACTGTATCGTCCACGGAACGCCTGCATAGGTCCCGTCAAATAGGTTGCACGTGGGCACTTCCTGTGATTCTGCCGAGTCATGCAGGAAGTGCCCACATGCAACTTATTTGACGGGACCTACGCAGGCATTCCGTGGACAATGATTTTTATGCAGATTCAGCCATTTCATGAGCTTTAATGTACATGAAACCGCTGGGTGGTGTTCCTTGAGCACTGTACTGTTGGTATAACTCAAAATCATTGTGGAAATGAAATATGACCTGTTACTGTGTAGTCCACGGAAAGCCTGCGTAGGTCAGGTCAAATAAGTTACGGGTGGTCAAGGGACATGTGCAACTTATTTGATGGGACTTACGCAGGTGTTCCATGGCAATGCATTTTTATGCAGACTAAGCCATTTCATGAGCTCCAATGTACATGAAACCGCTGGGTGGTGTTCCTTGAGCACTGTACTGTTGGTATAACTCAATAAAATCATTGTGGTAATGAAATATGACCCGTTACTGTATCGTCCACGGAATGCCTGTGTAGGTCAGGTCATGTAAGTTACATGTGGTATGGTCCTTCATGTTCAGTCTATTTTTTTGTGGTCACTCATCAAAGAATCCATTAATAAACCTGTTCAGGTTGATTCTCACCCCCACCAGAAGCACCTAGAGATGTTAAATCCTCAGAATTACACTGACCACGAACAGCCTGTTTTTTTTTTTTTTTTTATTGGGGATAGGTTGTGCGTGGGACGTCCAGATCTCAGCTTCCAGAAGAGATATCAAGCTGAAACCTGCGTTCCTGTGCAAGTCTAGACACGAGCCAGCCCTGTGTTGAATTTCAAGAAGATTGGAAATGTGTTAGAAACTTCTAAGGCTTGCAACATTTTAGCAGAAAATAACACTCCATGGGTATGTGTTTTCATGGTGGTCAGGGGGACAAATAGGCAGTTCGTGGTCACATTGGTGATCAGAGGGACAGACAGTCTGCTCGTGGTCACATACTTTAGATTACCGGTGGACAGATAGGCTGTTCGTGATCACATAGGCGATGAGGGGGATGGATAAGCTATTCGTGGTCACATAGGTGATCAGGGGGACAGACAGTCTGCTTGTTGTCACAGTCTTTAGATTACCAGTAGACAGATAGGCTGTTCATGGTCACATAGGCGGTGAGTGGGATGGATAGGCTATTCGTGGTCACATAGGTGATCAGGGGGACAGACAGTCTTCTCGTGGTCACATAATTTAGATTACCTGTGGACAGATAGGCTGTTCATGGTCACATAGGCGATAAGGGGATCAGACAGTCTGCTTGTGGTCACAGACTTTAGATTACCAGTGGACAGATAGGCTGTTCGTGGTCACATAGGCGGTGAGAGGGACGGATAGGCTATTCGTGGTCACATAGGTGATCAGGGGGACAGACAGTCTGCTCGTGGTCACATACTTTAGATTACCTGTGGACAGATAGGCTGTTCGTGGTCACATAGGTGATCAGGGGGTCAGACAGTCTGCTTGTGGTCACAGTCTTTATATTACCGGTGGACAGATAGTCTATTCATGGTCACATAGGCTGTTGGTGGGACAGACAGTCTGCTCATGGTCACAGTCTTTAGATTACCGGTGGACAGATAGGCTGTTCGTGGTCACATAGGTGGTGAGGGGGATGGATAGGCTATTCGTGGTCACATAGGCGGTGAGGGGGACGGATAGGCTATTCGTGGTCACATAGGTGATCAGGGGGACGGACAGGCTATTTGTGGTCGCACAGGTGATCAGGGGGACGGATAGGCCGTTCGTGGTCAGTGAGGCGGGGGCCAATGAGAGGCATCCGGCCGGGTAGGCTGTCAGTGGGAGGTTCAGGCAGTCCCTGGATGCCCAGCCACAACCTATCCGACGCGCACCGATTAGTAGGTCTGTGTCCAGTAGGCTGCCACCCTGTGGCGAGATGCCATATTGTAGAAAACGTTGCAAAACTTCGTTGCCGTTCCGCGGGGACCCCGGGCGCGCTGGATCAGGGCTGACGCTTCGGATCGGCCTCGGGGGGCGGGCAGTGGCCGAGGGCGTGAAAAATTGTTTAGGGGGCGCCAAGCAGTGTCCGGGAAATGCCACGAACCCCCTTTTAGGCGCTCCGTGGACCCCCCCTCGCCGGTGATGGCCTAGGCGGCGGAACAGGACCGTCTCCTCCTGAGAAGTCAGCTACGGAACAGGACCGTCTCCACCTGAGGAGTCAGCTACAGAACAGGACCGTCTCCTCCTGAGAAGTCAGCTACAGAACAGGACCGTCTCCTCCTGAGGAGTCAGCTACAGAATTGTGTCTCCAGCAGTGCAGAGCCTGCTCAGGAATGGCAGCAGGTTGGTGTGAGAGCATCTGCACACACAGTGAGGCCAAGATTTTTGGATAACGGCCTGGTGTCAAGAAGAGCAGCAAAGAAGCCACTTCTCTCCAAGAAAAACATTAAGGACAGACTGAAGTTCTGCAGGAAGTTACAAGGATTGGACAGCAGAAGACTGGTGCAAAGCTATCTTCTCTGATGAAGCTCCCTTGCGACTGTTTGGGACATCTGGAAAATTGATTGTTCAGAGAAGAAAAGGTGAATGCTACCATGAGTCCAAAAGTAAAGCATCCTGAGACCATCTATGTGTGGGGCTGCTTTTCAGCCAAGAGAGTGGGCTCTGTCATAATTCTGCCCAAAAACACTGGCAGGAATAAAGAATGGTATCAAAACATCCTACAAGAGCGACTTCTTCCAACGATCCATGAGCAATATGGTGATGATCCGTGCATTTTCCAGCATGATGGAGCACTGTGTCACAAAGCAAGAGTGATGAAGAAGTGGCTTGAAGATCATTACATTGTCAAGTCAAGTCTGCTTTATTGTCAATTCTTCCCCATGTACAGTACATACATACAGAGAATTGAAATTGCGTTATTCTCAGACCCTTGGTCCATTCAGATAACACTAACAGTAGAACATTAAATACAGATAATAAAATATAAATTACAACTATACATATATACAAATAGGTCATGTAAAAAAGAAAGATAGGCACATGGTAGATAGAGTGCAAACCAGTAAAGTAAACAGTGCAGATATAATGATTGTAGTGCAAAAGAGCTTATTTAGTCTGATTAAAGTATCAAAAATCTCAGAGAGCAGTTCATTTAAACTGACAGAAGAGGTGTTGAATGAGGTCAGTTAACTACTGAATGAGGTAGAGAGCAGACCAGTGCTGTACAAAGTGTCTGGTGCATGTCCCAGTATGTTAGTGGGAGCTGGCAGAGCGAACTGCAGAGGTTATGAAGATAATGATGCAGGGTGCGTTCTCGGCTTCCCCTGCGGTCTGTGTTGTCCTGTCATGTTCAGTAGCTCATGGTCTGGGCAATCAGCGCTGATCGTGGCGGGGGTGCGGAGATCACAAGCTGATTCTCCCCCACCTGTCCCTCATTCCACCACTCCCTTATATGTCTCTGCTTTTCTGTCTGTCGTCGTGAGTAGATTGTTTTGTCCTTGCCCGTGTTTTGTGTGGTGTCCAAGCTTCAGTGTCTTACCTTCTGTTCTCCTGTTCAAGGACCCGTAGTACGGAGATCCGGCAGCTCGAGTGGTCCGCAGTGTGCCGGCCAGCTCTGGGATCTCTGTTCACCTGAGCAGCATTTAATTATTGTTTATGTTATTTTGTGTTTTGTGTCGAGAATAAAGATTCTCCTTTCACTACTCTGCATCTGAGTCCTCTGTCTATCCCGCACCCTGACAGAAGAACAAGGGTCAACACTGTAAATATTGACTCATTATATTTTTTGCCAATAAATGCCTTTAAAACTTATTATATTCTTATCAGTGTTTTTCAAAGAAAACAGAAGCGTGGAAAAATAATCTACAAATACTGAAGCAGCAAACTTTGCAAAACACAAAATTTATGTCACTGCCAAAACTTGTGGCCATGACTGATTCGCCTTTAATCCACTAGATGTTTGACAAACAATGATGAGGCATCAATCAAATTTACCACAGACATAAGCTGTCATGGCTCAGAGATTTACAGCTGAACAAGTACATAATCAGCTATTAGCCTCACTCAATGGTGGATCAGACAATGAAGCTGTGAGTGAACAAACTGATTCTGAGGATGAAGAAAATACTAGTTTTGAAAGTATTAAATCCTGAATATGACCCAGACACTACAAGTGAAATTAGCTCTGAAGACGACAGCGAAGATGATGGAGAAGCAGCTCAAAATGAACCCATCCATGTTCCCACAGATGAGACATGCGAAAATGGACTTGTTTGGTTATCAGCTGACCCTTTAAGCAGGATAAGAGGATGTAATATTCTTCACATCAAAGAAGGGCCTTGCAGCAAGGCAAAACTGGTCCTGACTGAAAGTGATGCACTCTCATGTTACATTGATGATGGTAATCTGCACAAGGTGACTGAAAATACTAAGCAGTATGCAAGAATGTATATGGTTTCTAAAGGCAGAGATCCTAGCAAATGGAAACGAGTTGAAGAAACTGTGATAGGAGTCCTCTATCTGCTTGGTGTCTATCGCTCTCAGCACGAGTCTCTGTGAGAGGCCAATATCCAAAGCTGCATTCAGCATCAATAGGGTTGAACAGATCGTATAATTTATGAGATTTAATGACCGAGGCACATGTCAGGCAAGAAAAATCAATGACAAATTTGCTCCATTTAGATCACTCTGGAATGCCTTCATTGAAAATTGGAGGAAAAACTACAATGTTGCCCCATATGTGACAATTGATGAGCAGCTCATCCCACTCAGAGGACTTTGTATGGCAGAATTTCAATGCCATTAATAACCGAGCGTACAACTGATGCTTGCACGCGCGGTAAATCACTTCCGCGAGATGAAAACAAAATCGCACGTGACATGTCCTCTGCGCGCAATACAAGCCCTCGCGTGCATGGTCATTCCCCACATCCTCGCGCTCAATCTTTTCACCTGCTCTCTCGAACACTTTTATTTTTGTCATGGGGCGGGGCTTGCTGTTTTAATTGTTATCTCAAATGTCATTGGTTATTCCCCTTTTCCTGAAGTCAGTATTGGACGCCTGTTATAAGATGATTAACCCTCTAGGCGCCACGGTCGAGTTTACTCGACAAGATGCGGCACTGAATAAAACGGCCGATTTTGTCAAATAGGGTGTCAAATATGGACACTTCCCAGATAATGAAACTATGTTGCTCAGTGCCTCTTGAAGAAAACATGAACCTGGCAATCTGTACATCATCCAGTCCTTGGTCTCCCATAACCCTGATTTAAAGAAAAAAAAAATGCAATACATTTCCAGGAAAAAAAAAAAAAAAATCAAATGTTTTTTTCTTCACTGTACCTGCCTTGACAGTATGCCAAATTTCTGGATTGCTTCTGAGAAGAATAGGTATAATGTTGAGGCCCGGTTGTTATTTGCTGCATTCACGTACACAACCGGCAAATACAAAGGAAAAAAATAAAATTATATATATATATATATATAACATAAGTAAATACATAGGGACTGAAAGTATTACAAGACTGATCTTGATAGTAGATGAATAGTAACACTATAAATCAAATGCAAACATGATGAAACCTGTGTTTTATAGGAACACAGACTAAACCTTCAAATATTACGATGTATCTATTTACAAGATTAAAGAAAAAACACTTTTTAAACACTTTACTGTCATTCCTCTAGCTTTATATATATATATATATATATATATATTTATATATATATATATATATATATATATATATATATATATATATATATATGTGTGTGTGTGTGTGTGTGTGTGTGTGTGTGTGTATTATTGCAGCCTGTAAAAAGGGTTCATATGTGTATCTCTTATCATCACAAGACTGCAGTCACTAATAATCAGAAGACTTCCTGTTAATGAAGTATCTGGAAAAGATCTACTCTATGAACAATGCATTAAATTACATTAAATAAAGACAAAAATAAATAAAACAAGCAAATGAAATGATAACTCACATGTATCTGGTCCACTGATGAAGCCATTTGTCAAGTCAAGTGAATTATTAATCATCTTATAACAGGCGTCCAATACTGACTTCAGGAAAAGGGGAATAACCAATGACATTTGACATAACAATTAAAACAGCAAGCCCCGCCCCACGACTGACAAAAATAAAAGTTTTCGAGCGAGCAGGTGAAAAGATTGAGCGCGAGGATGTGGGGAATGATCATTCGCTCGAGGGCTTGTATTGCATGAAGAGGACATGTCACGCGCGTGAGAGAGTTTGAAATGAGCTCGCGGGCTCCCACTTCCTCGCGGGCTCCCCTTTCCTCGTGTGCGATTTTGTTTTCATCTCGTGGAAGTGATTTACCGCGTGCGTGCAAGCGTCAGTTGTACGCTCGGTTATTAATGGCATTGAAATGCCGCCATAACTTTGCAGCTTGCAGCAATACATACCCAAAAAAACGTTTCTAATGTGTGATGTTACAGCATACACTTGCAATGGTCTTCCATACACTGGCTGTGAAGGTGATCAGCGGTGCACAGGATTGGCAGAGAGTGTAGTAAAGAGATTGGTAGAGACAGTTCAGAACTCTGGAGTAAATGTCACAACTGATAACTGGTTCACATGTGCAAAACTCACTGCTGATTTACTCTGCAAACACATTACCAGAAGTTCTGCCTATGTTTCATGTCTGTAAGAGGAAACCTGTGGGATCAACCCTGTTTGGTTTTTGCCAAAAGTAAGCCATGGTGTCCTATGTGCCAAAAAGAACAAGGCTGTTGTGCTTTTATCCAGTATGTACAACAAATAAGAGGTCGATGAGGTGTCTGGGAAGCCTATGATGATTCTAGACTGTAACAAAACGAAGATTGCTGTGGACCACATGGACCAACTGTGTACAGAGGAGAACAAATCATTGTATTTTCCTCGAAATCCTTGGTCTTCAGCTACTGAGACCACGGTTGCAAGAAAGAGTGCTGATACCAAGACTTTGAGCATCCCAGAGTGCACTGAAACGCTGCGGTTTTGTGAAACAGAACCCCACCAAAGAAGAAATAGGTGTCAGAAAGCGCAGAAGGTTCCACATTTGTCCATCATCACTTGATCCCAAAACGGTGGACTGCTGCTGTGAGTGTGGCCAGCAATGCTGAAGTGACCACAAGAGCGTCTATAGCCCCTTTCACCCAGAGATTCAGGAAAAAAAATTAATGTGTCCCATTTGATTTTGGTTCATTCGCACTGCCAGTGATTTTTTGGAATCTGTGCATACGTTCACACATATCCCGTAAAGATCCCGTGAAGATATGTGACATTGGAATGTGACGTGTGATGTATGAGTCAAAAACACTAGCCTGCTGCCTCTCTTTCCATTTTAGTTGTGCACTTGGTAGAATTTTTTTCTTATGATCTGCGATTTCTCTCTTGAGAAACCTCGCTCCTGCATTTTTCAGTTGATCATACACTCTAGCATCACGTACCATTCCACTAAACTGGTGAACGCAGTTTCAGCACGGATACTGAGGAGCTCCCTGGTCTCTGCTTCAGTCCAGTTTGTTTATTTTTTTTATCGTGCACATTGATCTCTGCATTTAAATCACCCACTCAAAGAGTCAACTACATCATCACTTCGACACAACCTTTCCAGGATTGGTCCTAATTTTGTAAGCCGCATTCCGGGACTGATTCCCGCAACGTTATTAGGTCCCCATCCCGGGATCAATCACGGAATGTATTTGCGTTCACACAGAAGGCACTCTGTCAATTTTATCAATTTAATCAACACACGGTGTGAAAGAGGCTACTGTCATTTGTGACTACTGTTCTCATTGAGCCTATACAATTCAATGAATTAGAGGTAAATATACAGACAGTACTTGATAAAAATTATCTAATTTGATTTAATGGTGAGTATTACAGTTCTTTGATCATTTCAATGTCTGAATTATTAATTTTGACATTGTATATATTTATTTGCATCTTTTAGATAATTAAAATGCCAAAATATAACAAATTATACTTTGTTTTATCATTTTGTAATGAAAAATATTTTGACAGCCGTATACTAATGGGGCAGTTTAGAGATCCAACTGTGTTAGACATAAACATTCGGATCCAGACTGTATCCAGATCAGATGGTGGATCAGCACCTAGAGATGACCTCTACAACCCTGAATGTCAGCGGAGACCATGTCAAGTAGATGCGGCCCATAGACAGATTCCCTGCGAAGACCTTATCACCTCGAGGACCATCGCCACAAAACCACAGGAACCAGACGAGTCCTCTGCTCAATCTGACCTGTGCTGCAGCCTGGAATTAAACCACATCATGCTGGTTTGGTCTGGTCAGAGGAGAACTGGCCCTCTACTGAGCCTGGTTTATCCCAAGGTTTTTTCTCCATTTCTGTCACCGATGGAGCTTTGGTTCTTCGCCACTGTCGCCTTTGGCTTGCTTAGTTGGGGACGCTTGACTGATTGCACAGAAACTATTGGAAGAGAGCTGAACTGGATGAAGACATCACTGAACCATCAATGAACTGACTTGAAAAATGACTCTGTTATTGTCTTCTTGCATTATTGACAAACTATTTCCCTGTTTAACACTGTAAAGCTGCTTTGACATGACCAGTATTGTATAAAGCGCTATACAGATAAAGGTGACTTGACTTGAATGGTTCTGGCAGAGGCTCCTACAAGAGGTTGTCCACAGTGTTCGAATTGTGTCAAAGATCTTAGGGGGTCCCTCTTACCAGAATGATTTAAAATGATTTTTACCCTTTATGGGCACTTTTTCCTTTGTAAAGCCATTTTTTTCTAGAAGTGTGTCAAATTCTTACAATAAATCAATAAAGTCTATTACAATAATACGACTTTTGGGGGTGCATTAATAGCATTACATAGCATTAATACTGGTTACACTGCTCCAATAAAACTGCGCCCATATAGAACATCACCAGCTACTCAGTGTCAGAGCTGTTGGACCACAACATCATTGAGGAGTCTCACAGTCCATGGTCAGCTCCGGTTGTGCTTGTTCAGAAAAAGGATGGCACACACCGGTTATGTGTCAATTACAGACGCCTCAATGATGTTACAATTAAAGATTCACACCCGCTTCCTCAGGTGGATGAAACCCTTGACAAGCTTTCTGGAGCCAGAGTGTTTAGCACTATTGATTTGACTGCTGGTTACTGGCAAATACCACTTAACCTGAATGACAAAGAAAAGACTGCTTTCTCCACTGGTAATGGAAGCTTCAGCACAAGTTCTACTAGAAAGACTTAATGCCATGTCACGTATTACAATTAGATCTAGCCAATTGGCACTCAACACTAAGAATATAAAAGCCCTCTACTCACCCTTCATTGTGTTTGCAGATACTGCCACGACATTTCCCTCCATCCTCCCCACCACCACCAGGTTGGCCCCGTCCATGCTGGGGTATGCTCCGCCCTGCCTTCGTCTTCGGCAGGATTAGCTGGAATCTACAATGTCTGATTCAAGCTACAGATGGTGCCTACACCAAAATAATTCTGTTCTTTGTATTGGTTTTGTAAATAAATACTTTTGGCTTTATCTTCACCTGCAGAGTCTTTCTGGTAGAACTGGGCTATATCAATTCCGTATGATGCCATTGGGCATCTATAATGTACCACCCAGTTTCCAGCGCTTAATGGAATTTGTGCTTTGGGGTCTGCACTGGAGCATTTGTTTGATCTACTTAGACGATATTATCATCTACAGTGCCGATTTCTTACAACACCTACAGCACTTATGTGAAGTTTTCCAGCGATTTCGTACAGCTGGTCTAAAACTTAAGCCATCCAAGCGCCATCTAGAATGCTCCTCTGTTACTTTTCTGGGCCACTGTGTTTCCAGTGCCAGTGTTAAGCCAGACCCATCTAACATAAATAAAGTTAAGACATGGCCAATCCCAACATCATCCACACAGGTCAGGGCTTTTCTGGGTCTGTGTTCCTATTATCGTCGATTCATTAGACACTTTGCATGCATGGCTGAAACCTTGTGCCATCTTACACACAAGGGAGTATCATTCTCTTGGTCAGCAGAAGCAAACAAAGCTTTCAGTGTACTGAAACAGGCGCAGACTTTATCGCCAATTATAGCTTTTCCAAATCTTTCAGCTCCTTTCCTCCTTAACACAAATGCTTCCCTTCATTCTGTGGGCTCTGTTCTTTCACAACAGGTGGAAGGAAAAGAGCATGTCATTGCATATGCCAGTCATGTGCTGTCTGCTTCAGAAAGAAAATGGTCTACTTTCGATCGAGAATTGTATGCAATTTTGTGGTTGGTTCGCCACTTCCGACACTATCTTGCTTGTCACCTGTTCACTATAATTACGGATCACAAGCCTCTGGTTGGTCTTAAGAAACTTCTTTTAGATCATGATCGTACGGGTAGACGAGCCCGTTGGGCAATAGAATTAGACCTTTATGATTGGCATCTCATTAATAGTGATGGAGCTAAACACCTTAATGCAGACGCCATGTCTAGGTGGCCAGACACTAATCCTGTGGAATCTGATAGTTGCTCTCGGGTGATGTGTCCACCATTTTGGTAGCAACTCATACCACATCAATCCATGAGGCACTACACTCGGATCAGGGCAGACAGTTTGAATCTGACCTCATAAAGCACCTTTGTAACTTGTTGTCAGTTAAGAAGCTCCGTACGTCCACTTATCATGTTCAGTGTGATGGAGCTGTTGAGTGCTTTAATTGCACTCTAAAAGATGAACTTTCCAAACAACTTTTTGACTCTGGTACGGAGTGGGATGAGCACCTCCCGCATGTAGCATTGGCTTATAACACCACTAAGCACACTAGCACAGGGACGGCACCCTTCTTTCTGGCTCATGGCTGGGAAGCCTGCGTTCCCTTGGACTCACTACTCCAGGACAATAATGCTTCCAGTTCAGCAACAGCGGGCACACCAGCAGCATATGCCAACAAACTGCGCAAGAGACTGGCCTGTGCTTATCGTTCTGCAACTGCTTTCCTGAGACAAGGCTCAAGACCAACAACGCGTGAACTATGATCATCATTTAAAATACACTCCGTATAACAGTGGTGACTTGGTTTTAGTGGATGATCCTGCCCACTGCCACAACAAACTGTATCCACGTTTGGTGGGCCCATATGAGGTTTTGCAACCACTATTCCCCTTTGGTAGTTCTACCCCTGTTAATTTTGAAGTTCGGGATGTATCTAGACCTAATGCAAAACCAAAAATCATTCATTACAATCGCATGAAACCGTACATCACTGACCCAAAGAACACCCATACCCTGAATTTGAATGTTATGTCTACATTTTGTTTTGTGCCATAGAAGTATAAGGATTGTGTTAGAAATGAGGACATTTCTTGTTGGGTAAGGGAGTATTATGTAGGGAGTGAAATTTAAGGTTAAAATTAAGGTCTAAAATTTTAAATGAGATCTAGAGGTAACAAGAACAGAGACCCGCCATAAGGATCGCAGGAGAGAATGGTATGCGTGTAGTTGTGAGAGCGAAGAGAGAGCGATATGACGCGCACTGTGTAATCGGATGTGGCTAATGCATGATGTTCACCTCTTCATGTTTAATAAATCAAGTCTTATGATCTGCCGAGCTTCCTGTCTGTGTCCTCCTTGCAACAAAGCCAAGAACCCATGAGCCAGCGTGCGGTAAACTACACGCCTTACACTTATGATGAGGGACTTTGCAAGTTTCAGTCAGAACAAAACTTTGGGGTTTCAGCGATGACTGATCTCAACGCCTCTGATTGGCTACACCATTCCTAAAGTCAACAAAATTGTGTGCAATTGGTTATAATGAGCAACACTGTAAAAACGCATAAGAAATTAAATATGATGTAACATAAGCAGGTCTAAATTTAATACAGCAATCGAAAATTCATTTTAAGTATTAAAGTTTTAATGAAAAACCAGGGGACCCCAAAGTATATATTTTTGGGTGTTATGGGGGGTTCCTTAATGCTTATGGGAGGACCCCCCTCCCAGTACCCCCTCAATTCGAACACTGGTTGTCCAGCTACCAAAAAGGAGGCAGACTCCAGGGATGAGACTTTGACTGCCAAAGAGGTTAAAGCTGTTGTCCTGCTTCTTTAGAATTCTCTGAGTGTTTGTTTGAGACTGAAATCTAGTCTCTAATAACAGCCTGATGTGTTGCAACAAAACTCAGCAGGAATGAGGAAGCTGTTTTACAGACTCACAGACACGACTGTTTTACACATGTCACTCAAACACAGAAGCAGGAAACAGGAAACACGTGAGTTCAGAGAAAGAGAAACTGAAGTATAGTCAAGCTGTTATGTGTTTGTGTCTCTGTATTTAAGCAGTAAAATGGCAGAAGCCAGAATTTCGGTTGATCAGAAGGAGTTCATGTGTGCAGTGTGTCTGGATCTCCTGAAGGATCCAGTGGCCATTCCCTGTGGACACAGTTACTGTAAGAGCTGTATCACAGACTGCTGGAATCAGGAGGATCAGAAGAGAGTCTACAGCTGCCCTCAGTGCAGACAGACCTTCAGTCCACGACCTGCTTTAGCTAGAAACACCATGCTGACTGAAGTGGTGGAGAAACTGAAGAAGACCAAAATTCCTGATGACTGTCACGCTGGAGCTGGAGATGTGCAGTGTGACGTCTGTACTGGAAGAAAATACAGAGCCGTCAAGTCCTGTCTGGTGTGCCTGAACTCTTACTGTCAGAATCACCTCGAACAACATGATAGTTTGTTTAAAGGAAAGAGACACAAAGTGATTGAAGCCACTGGACGACTGCAGGAGATGATCTGCCAGAGACATGAGAAGCTCCTTGAGGTTTTCTGTCGCACTGATCAGAAATGTATATGTGTGCTTTGTACGATGGACGAACACAAAAACCATGACACTGTATCAGCTGCAGCACAGAGGACAGATAATCAGGTATTTAACACTAGACACTGATGAAATATTGCTGACACTCGTTTCATATGTGTTTATATCTGCACCATATTAACAGCTAGGGCTGGGCGATATATCTAACGATATAATCATGAGCATCTAGTCAGTAAAGCCGGTTCCCTGATTAGCGCAAAATCGCCATCACCTGCTTTCAAATGGAGCGGCATTTAATAGACAGAGCCGTAGATCACTGACAAGCTACGCAATATCGCGTTCATTATCCCAGATGATTCGCCTTCGATAATGAACGCGATATTGCGTAGCTTGTCAGTGATCTACGGCTCTGTCTATTAAATGCCGCTCCATTTGAAAGCAGGTGATGGCGATTTAGCGCTAATCAGGGAACCGGCTTTACTGACTAGATGCGCATGATTATATCGTTAGATATATCGCCCAGCCCTATTAACAGCTCACAGCATTTACACTGCACACGACAGCAGAAATAAACAGCAGCTGCAAGAAGAGTTTGCTGAAAAAGAACCCTAAACCTTTATCAACAATCTTTCATAAAATAGACTTTGATTAAGCAACATAAAATAATGGAGTTGTCACACATTCACAGAGTTTGTACTTTGTTTTCAGTCTGCACCATTTTCATTCTCATGGTTAGTGATTTGATTTCATCATTTAGTTCAGGTGTGTGTTGTTTATTAGCCTCGTTTGATTTAGTACTTTAGTTTGTTTGTTTCCGGTCATAACTGTCGGGTCATAATATATCTTGCCTATGGATTTATTAAAGACTGTAACCTTCATCATCATGTTCATGTGTACAAACAACACAGCGTTGTGACAGGAGTGACTATTCACCCGTTCTTTGACAACATATATACTTTCATCAGTCAAAATACAATACAAATGCTTAATTACACAGAACACAGAAACTCTGTCAGTGTGAAGCTCTGTGTCTGTCTGTTTCACTTTTATACTTACACGTATAATTTGAAACTGGTCTTAATCTATGTGTGATGGTGATAAATGATCAATCATCACTTCTGGAGTTTGAACCTACAGTCATTAGTTATCAGCTCCTCTTTTACTGGATTCATCTGTTCATGATGATTTAGTGGCAGTAGTTTTCTGTGAGATTCACTCTCATCTGTTTGTCCTGCAGAAGCAGCTGAAGGGGACGCAGAAGACGTTCCAGCAGAGAATCCAGCAGAGAGAGAATGATCTTCAGCAGCTGAGAGAGACTGTGGAGTCTCATAAGGTGAGTCTGGAGAAGAAGAGAAGTTTGTCTCCGTCTCAGTTCAGACTCACTGAAGCTGAATCATTGTGTGTCCTAACAGCGCTCTGCACAGACAGCAGTGGAGGACAGTGAGAGGATCTTTACTGAGCTCATCCACTCCATTGAGAGAAGCCGCTCTGAGATGATACGACTGATCAGAGATCAGGAAAAGACTGCAGTGAGTCGAACTGAAGGACGACTGGAGCGACTGAAGCAGGAGATCAATGATCTGAGGAGGAGAGACGCTGAGCTGGAGCAGCTTTCACACACACAGGATCACATCCAGTTCCTGCAGGTAACACAGATCAAGAAGAACAGGGTCATAGTGGACTTGAGCAGATCCTGCTGTGACAGAGACTCACAGAGAAACAGTTCATAAGTGTCTTATTACACAGGTCCTTCTCAAAAATTAGCATATTGTGATAAAAGTTCATTATTTTCCATAATGTAATGATAAAATTAAACTTTCATATATTTTAGATTCATTGCACACCAACTGAAATATTTCAGGTCTTTTATTGTTTTAATACTGATGATTTTGGCATACAGCTCATGAAAACCCAAAATTCCTATCTCAAAAAATTAGCATATCATGAAAAGATTCTCTAAACGAGCTATTAACCTAATCATCTGAATCAACTAATTAACTCTAAACACCTGCAAAAGATTCCTGAGGCTTTTAAAAACTCCCAGCCTGGTTCATTACTCAAAACCTCAATCATGGGTAAGACTGCCGACCTGACTGCTGTCCAGAAGGCCATCATTGACACCCTCAAGCGAGAGGGTAAGACACAGAAAGAAATTTCTGAACGAATAGGCTGTTCCCAGAGTGCTGTATCAAGGCACCTCAGTGGGAAGTCTGTGGGAAGAAAAAAGTGTGACAAAAAACGCTGCACAACGAGAAGAGGTGACCGGACCCTGAGGAAGATTGTGGAGAAGGACCGATTCCAGACCTTGGGGGACCTGCGGAAGCAGTGGACTGAGTCTGGAGTAGAAACATCCAGAGCCACCGTGCACAGGCGTGTGCTTTTGAACCAGAAACAGCGTGTTCAATGAATCTAAAATATATGAAAGTTTAATTTTTATCATTACATTATGGAAAATAATGAACTTTTATCACAATATGCTAATTTTTTGAGAAGGACCTGTATAATCATCAGTCAGAATCTCATCTGATAATCTTCTTCTGAAAGAAATGAATGGCTTTCAGCTCTAAAAATCTTGCTCAAATGGGTCTCATGTCTGAACACTTCTTTCTCTTTAAATCACTTGTATAAGTGACGTCCCACTGCTTCTCTGACATTACATTCACTGTGCAACTGTCCAAACTCTCCCACAGACCCCAGACTCTGGTGAGGATAGCAAAACCCATAACCATAATGACACGTACTTAACAATAAGTTAATATATGTGTGCCTCAACAAGTAAAGTCATAACATAATGATATATCTTTGCAAATGAATAACCCCCCCCCCCCCCAACAAAGCAGGAGACATGGAACACAAACAATACAATACAAGCCAATATATGCATGCTGCTGAAAATAAGAATAAACTGCTGCATCAGTGGACATACATACACACACACATACATACATACATCCACTCACATGAAGATGAACAGACAATACAATACAACCCAATGCATGCAGCTGAATATAGGATAAATTGCTTCATCAGTGGACATACATACATCCACGCACATAAAAATGAACAGACAAGGAAAGAAAAGACACCCCCCAACAAAGCAGATCTATCGCCAAGACAAATGTACTGCTGCTGCTCCGAAGAGCCATGTGAACCGCATGTAATGATAGTGGCCTACGACTATGTGAGTCTTGGCTACCACGTCGACCGGCTTAACAATAATTAGACGCACACTATGTTTAATGTTAATTAACAAAATGATATATGATGCAATCCGATAGATAAGACCCCAGCATCCACCTGAGCAAATATCAGAATTTAGTAATTTGGAATATGCTGTTATTTTCTACACTTCATCAGTCCCAGCGGTAGAATAACAGCTGGTTATTTCATGTTCTTGCAATGAGATGGACAAGTTAGCCGATGCATGCCATTTACTCTCTGGTGTAGATAGAGTTATCAGGATTACAGTGCACAAAACTCTTGGGTGGTCTGAACTTGAATGAAATGAAAAGCAGAATATTAAAAGGTCTTTTTCCGGTTCCTGAACTACTTAGCACAGCTAGAGCATATGTCTGTCATGGCTCAAAAGAACAGTCAAGGATCCAATAGCAAGTGCCAGTAATGTTTATTAACATCCAAGCACAGAGATAGTGTCGGTCCAAAGGCAGCAGACAAAGTCAATACTTGGCTCGGCAACGCAGGACTCAGGGGCAGACAGCTAGCAGGAAACCAGAACACGATCCTCCTAACCAGGCAGACATCCAACCGGACACCGGAACTGGAGCAAGGGGAAAAGACGGCCAGTGCCGACCCGGGAACCTCCACAACCATCTGACAAAGACAAGACGGAGTGACAAACAATATATAGGACATTCTCATTCAACACAGCTGGCGCTGATCAGCTCATCAGCGGAACACGAGCCGCGCTGATGAGCCGCACCCATTCAACCCACGTGCACCCACATAGCGAGGGCGAGTCAATGAATCCATGAACCGTGACAGTACCCCTCCCTCCTAGGAACGCCGCCTGGCGTTCCCTGCCACCCTTACCTGTTGATTGTAATCATCGATAAGGGAGTGATCCAGGATGTCCCTAGCAGGAACCCAACTCCTCTCCTCCGGACCGTAACCTTCCCAGTCCACCAGGTACTGGAGTCCGCGTCCCCTCCGTCTCGAGTCCAGTAATCGATTAACCGAATAAGTAGGTTCCCCATCTACGAGTCGCGGCGGGGGGGGAACCGGGGCAGGCGGATTAAGGTGAGAATGAAATACAGGTTTTATCTTTGACACATGAAAAACGGGATGAACTCTCCTGTACGCTGGAGGAAGGTTGAGGCGGACTGCCACCGGACTAATAATCTTGGTGACAGTAAACGGGCCAATGAATTTGGGAGCAAGTTTATTAGAAACGGAGCGGAGAGGAATGTTCTTGGTTGAAAGCCACACTTTTTGACCAGCGACGTATGCGGGAGGCTTAGACCGGTGGCGATCGGCTTTAGCCTTGGTGCGCGCCCCCACTTGGAGTAGAGTCTCACGGGCTCTAGTCCATGTGCGGTGACACCTCTGGACGAAGGCGTGGGCGGAGGGGACCGCGACTTCGGATTCCAGACTAGGAAAAATTGGTGGCTGGTAACCTAAACTACATTCAAACGGAGAAAGGCCCGTGGACGACACTGGTAATGTATTGTGACCGTACTCCACCATTGAAAGTTGTTGACTCCATGAGGAAGGATTCCTGGAGACCAGACATCGCAACACCCTCTCCAAATCCTGGTTGGCTCTCTCGGTTTGGCCATTACTCTGGGGGTGAAACCCTGAGGACAGACTGACAGTCGCTCCCAGTAATTTACAAAACTCTCACCAAAATTTGGACACAAACTGGGGTCCTCTGTCAGAGACCACGTCCATCGGGAGGCCATGTAAACGAAAGACGTGGTCTACAACGGTCAACGCTGTCTCCTTGGCTGAGGGTAATTTGGGCAAGGGGATGAAATGAACCGCCTTCGAGAACCGGTCCACCACGGTCAAAACGACCGTATTGCCCTGGGAGGGCGGGAGGGCGGTGATAAAATCTAGCGCTATGTGGGACCAGGGTCTCGAAGGGACAGGCAGCGGTTGAAGTAACCCATCTGGGGGTCGATTGGAAGTCTTACCAGTGGCACAAACCGAGCAAGCCAAAACAAAACTGTGAATGTCACGAGCCATGCGTGGCCACCAGAATCGTTGCTTGACCAAAAAAGTAGTTCGATTAACTCCTGGATGACAAGCCACGTTGGAACAATGCCCCCACTGAATGACGTCTGACCGTAATCCCTCCGGCACAAATAAGCGATTCGGTGGGCACCCGGGCGGAGGCGTTACCCCTTCTAAGGCCGTCTTGACCTTCGATTCGACCTCCCATGTGAGTGTGGAGACAATTAGGGTCTCGGGTAAAATGCACTCGGGAGTAGACGGGCGTTCGGAACGATCAAAAATACGCGATAAAGAGTCAGGTTTGATGTTTTTGGAACCTGGGCGGTACGAGAGAGAAAAATCAAAACGACCGAAAAAAAGTGCCCACCGAGCCTGCCTGGAGTTCAATCTTTTAGCGGTTCTGATATATTCTAGGTTCTTGTGATCGGTCCAGACAATAAAAGGTACCCCCGACCCTTCTAACCAGTGACGCCACTCCTCCAACGCTAACTTGACTGCCAACAACTCCCTATTACCAATGTCGTAGTTACGTTTGGCAGGCGATAAACGACGGGACAAAAACGCGCAGGGATGCATCTTGTCGTCTGTGGGAGAACGCTGGGACAGCACTGCTCCTACCCCCACCTCTGATGCATCGACCTCCACCACGAACTGACGTAATGGATCAGGGGCTATAAGGATGGGGGCTGAAACGAAACGGCCTTTCAGTTTAGCAAACACAGCCTCAGCTGTGTCTGACCACCTGAACGTCGTTCTGGGGGAGGTCAAGGCAGTCAGAGGCGCGACTAGTTGGCTGAAGTTGCGAATAAAACGCCGGTAGAAGTTGGCAAATCCCAGAAACCTCTGTAGGGCCTTACGGGAATCTGGGCTTGGCCACTCCACCACAGCCTTAACCTTCTCAGGGTCCATCCGTATTCCCTCAGACGACACGATGTACCCTAGGAAAGGAACAGACTGTCCATGAAAAGCGCATTTCTCCGCCTTGACAAAAAGCCCATTCTCTAGTAACCTCTGAAGCACTCGCCTGACGTGTTGAACGTGCTCCTGGAGAGACGAAGAAAAAATCAATATGTCATCCAGGTAAACATATATGAACTGATCTACCATGTCTCTCAACACATCATTGACGAGTGCCTGGAAGACCGCTGGGGAGTTGGAAAGCCCAAACGGCATAACCAAATATTCAAAGTGCCCCCTGGGGGTGTTGAACGCGGTCTTCCATTCATCCCCCTTCCGGATGCGAACCAAATGATATGCATTACGTAAATCCAATTTTGTGAAGATTGATGCTCCCTGCAACCTCTCGAAGGCTGAAGACATCAACGGCAAAGGATAGGTATTCTTGACCGTGATGCTGTTCAACCCCCGGTAATCAATACAAGGTCGCAGGGAACCATCCTTCTTACCCACAAAAAAGAATCCCGCCCCCGCTGGAGAAGAGGAAAGCCGGATGAACTCAGTTGCTAGAGAATCAGAAATATATTTCTCCATAGCATCCCTTTCTGGAACAGAAAGTGAATATAACTTGCCCTTAGGCGGAGACGTACCTGGCAGTAAGTCTATAGCACAGTCATAGGGACGATGCGGAGGAAGAGAAGCAGCCCGGGACTTACTGAACACTTCCTTCAGGTCGAGATACTCCGGTGGCACGTTGGACAGATTCACTGACTCCTCCTGCAACACAGAACAAGAAACAGACAGAACAGCAGACGAAAGACATGAGGCATAACATGAATTACTCCAGCTGGACACAGAGTTCTGACCCCACTCTATCCTGGGTCCGTGTTTAGCCAACCACGGATGACCCAGGACAATGGGGGCGTGAGGTGACCGGGTGAGGTAGAGTGAAGTCCTCTCTGTGTGGTTACCCGAGGTAATGAGTGTGATGAGTCCAGTGATGTGAGTAATACCCGGGAGTTCCTGTCCATTAAGAGCGTGGATAGTGATAGGGCGTTCCAGCGCTGTGATCGGGAGGTGAAGTTTGTGAGCCAAAGAAAAGTCCATCAAGTTACCCTCCGCTCCTGAATCCACCAGCGCCTGGCCGTTGAAGGAACTGCCTGCCCACTGGAGTCTCACCGGGAGGAGGGTGGCGTTCGAGGGGTCTGGTCATGGAAAGGCCGCCCGACAGTATTCCCCCTCCTACCGCCGGGCTTGGTCTTTTAACGGACAGGTAGAAACGAAATGGCCGGCCTCTCCACAGTAGAGACACAGACCCCTCGAGCGACGATGTTCTCTTTCCTCCCGGGAGAGCCGAGCTCGACCCACCTGCATGGGTTCAGGATCGTTAGGGGGGCTGACCGTGTTCACTCTCCTGTAACCCGAGAACTCAGCGAAATCACCCACAGGAGCTTGGTATGGTCGAGTCTCTCTCTGTTGCAGACGTGCATCGACTCGTAGTGCAAGTTCGACCAGTCCATCAAGTGTCTTGGGTAGTTCCAACGTATAAATCTCCCTTTGAACACGGTCAGCCAACCCATGCAGGAACATGTCCCACTGCACCTCCTCGTTCCATTTGCACTCGGCAGCCAACGTCCGAAACTCGATGGAATAGTCCGAAACCGAGTTGTTGTTCTGTCGGAGATCGGCCAGTTGGCGGGCTGCCTCGCGTCCGGCGACTCCGCGGTCGAGCACGCGGCTCATCTCCTGCTTGAGTGCTTGGAACGAGGAGCAGCAGTTGTGTTGATTCTGCCACACCGCTGTTCCCCACAGAGCCGCACGTCCAGACAGCAGCGTCATAACTAGTGCCACCTTACTCTCCTCAGAGGAAAATGTCATGGGCTGCAGAGAGAAGTAAATCGAACACTTGGTTAAAAAGGCTCTGCACAAATTTGGTTCACCTGAATACCTCTCAGGCGTGGGAATGCGCGGCTCCAGCCGGTTAATGTTGGGACTCTCCGGGGAAACAAGCGGGGGCGGTGCTGGCGCAGTGGGACCTCTCAGACGTTGTAATTGAGAGGTGAGCTCGGACACCTGCGTTACCAGAGCCTGTATCGCCCGACCCGAGGCTCCGATCTGTTCATCCTGATGATTCATGCGGGCGTGGTTACCGGCGAACATCTGTTCAAACCTGGCTGCACTCGCTGAATCCATGGTGTGGTCAGATGGTTCTGTCATGGCTCGAAAGAACAGTCAAGGATCCAATAGCAAGTGCCAGTAATGTTTATTAACATCCAAGCACAGAGATAGTGTCGGTCCAAAGGCAGCAGACAAAGTCAATACTTGGCTCGGCAACGCAGGACTCAGGGGCAGACAGCTAGCAGGAAACCAGAACACGATCCTCCTAACCAGGCAGACATCCAACCGGACACCGGAACTGGAGCAAGGGGAAAAGACGGCCAGTGCCGACCCGGGGACCTCCACAACCATCTGACAAAGACAAGACGGAGTGACAAACAATATATAGGACATTCTCATTCAACACAGCTGGCGCTGATCAGCTCATCAGCGGAACACGAGCCGCGCTGATGAGCCGCACCCATTCAACCCACATGCACCCACATAGCGAGGGCACAACGAGTAAATTTCTCCAAACTACACTAACTACATTTCATTCAGGATCGAAAATGAACATGAACATTGAGATTACGCCTATGTATATGGTGAACCCTAGTTGAAATGCATACACAAGAATGCTATTTCGTTTAACATGTTTCATCAGAGCGATTAAATGCTCTAAACTGCCTTTGCTCCAGCTGTAAACACAGATGCTAAATGCTGCTGCTAATATGCTTAATATTTCACTGATGCATACAATGCAAACTGCTAACATGACACTTAGTTTAAACTAGTTTATGGTTGCACATCTTTGTACTCAATTAGGCAGACCACGCAAATATACATAGCAATATGGATTAAAAGGGCATTCACTTATCTTAGATGTTGATTTCAGCTGTTCTGAAGTGCGCTGCAGAACTGCTACCGCAAACAAAGCCAGGTATTTGAATATTGAGCAGTGAGCTCACTGGCTACTGATACAAGAGAAAACCTATCAGCTGTGCAATGTGATGATGTCATTAGGTCAGATTGAGTTAGAACTCTGTATTAAATTACACTATTAGTTAATACTATATGTTATTAAGCATTTAAAGGGATAGTTCACCCAAAAATGTAAATTTGATGTTTATCTGCTTACCCCCAGGGCATCCAAGATGTAGGTGACTTTGTATCTTCAGTGGAACACAAACCAAGATTTTTAACTCCAGCCATTGCAGTCTGTCAATCGTATAATGCTTGGCAATGGTAACAAAGTCTATGAGCGTAAAAAAAACATGCACAGACAAATCCAAATTAAACCCTGCAGCTTGTGACGATATATATAGATGTGTAAAGACACAAAACGATCGGTCTGTGCAAGGAACTGAACAGTATTTCTATCGTTTTTTACCTCTGATTCACACAATGTCCGAACTGTTAGAACTCTTGTGAACGCGCTTCACAGCAGCCTGCATCATCTTCTTCTTGAGGCTTTATGGCGGATTGCAGACTTATAAGTGCATTACTGCCACCTGTCTCTCAAGTGGACCATTGACACTCCTAATTGAGATTGTAGATAGAGCACTAATGGTTCATTTGAGAGATGCAGTAATGCACTTATAAGTCTGCGATCCAAGAATGAATTAATGCATATTAGTGCAGCAGTATTGTAAAGTGTTACCATAATGGTCAATCTAATCATAGCCTTCGAGATGCTTTTCTCAAGCAAATCTACTCAACTCTACAATGAGACTCCATTGATGTGCTTGAGCTGTTAGATGGACATTTATGTTCTTAGCAGATGTTTTATCATCCAAACTATTTTCTAAAACGTTCATAAACAGTTTATGTGGTGAATACTAGAATCTGTAGCTCTAGTGTGATATAATGAATATGAGAAGAATGAAGCTGATGCTGTGAAAGTGCTGGATTGAGTTACTAAAGATCAGTCAAATCTGATGTTCCTGCAGGTTATTGCGTGAAGTGTGGAGCTGATGAGTTTGATTTCTGTTTTCTGTAGAGTTTCCAGTCTCTCTCAGCACCTCCTGAATCTACAGATGGAAATGATGATCTCTTCAGTTCTCTCTTCTCTTCTGATGCTCTGAGAGAATCTGTCCTTCAGCTGAGAGACAAACTGGAGGATTTCTGCAAAGAGGAGCTCAAGAAGATCTCAGACAGAGGTAAAGTCCTGGAGATTCATCTGCTCTCAGAAACCAGTCACATCATCATCTCATATCATGGAGAACATCATATTAGAAATGTGTTAGGAATAGATACACAGAATCTCACTGTTCATGTCTGTTGATTTCCACAGTTGCATTAATCAGGCTCAGGAAGGACTTCCTACAATGTAAGTCAGTTTAAGTAAGAGTTTTATAACTGATGATGTAAATGATAATTTGCACAGATATCTGGTCATCTGTACTGAGATACTGATGATACACTGAGCATGAAGTGTTCAGATACATGAAAAGATCAAACAGATTCATAATTCCTGATTCTGATGTGTTTTATCTCTATCAGATTCCCGTCAGTTCACTCCGGATCTGAACACAGTGAATAAATACCTCTGTCTGTCTGAGAGAAACAGAGTGATTACTGTCACTAACACAGTCCAGTCGTATCCTGATCATCCAGACAGATTTGATGTATGGCAGGTGTTGTGTAGAGAGAGTGTGTGTGGACGCTGTTACTGGGAGATTGAGTGGAGTGGAAGTGTGTATATATCAGTGTCATATAAGAGCATCAGCAGGAAGGGAGGAGGTGATAAGTGTTGGTTTGGATGGAATGATCAGTCCTGGAGTTTATGCTGCTCCTCCTCCAGATACTCATTCAGACACAATAACATAAAGACTGATCTCCCTGTAGAGTCCATCAGCAGTAGAATAGGAGTGTTTGTGGATCACAGTGCAGGAACTCTGTCCTTCTACAGCGTCTCTGACACAGTGAGCCTCATCCACACAGTCCAGACCACATTCACTCAGCCGCTCTATCCTGGGTTTACTGTTTATAAAGGATCATCAGTGAAACTGTGTTGATGAATCAGAATAGACTGATGAGAGATTCTACCCATAATGCTTTGAGCTGCATGATGAATCAGTAACAGTGAGATGTTATAGAGTCTCTTCATGACTTTAATACTGCAGCTGAACTTCTGTCACTCAAATAACATGATTCAGAATAAATGTGTAATAAATCCTCATACAAACAGTGAGATCAGTGTGTGTGTGTGTGTGTGTTTCTGTGCTTTTCTCAGCCTCTGTTTGTGTTGATGGAAATCACTAATTTAGTTAATAATATATATTATTAATTATTAATATTATTAATAATCATGATCAATAATTAATGTTGTTATCTTAAAAATATTTTTATCATATTTTTTAAGTGTTATTTCTGTTCTCTGACTGATATAAATAAAGCTTCTACCCACTTGATGAACAAAAGTGATGGTTTTATTCCTCCTCTGTGCAGATCTCCAGAACACAAATCAAGCACCTCATTATAGTTTCTTCTCTCACCCTAAAATCAGTTGACATAAAAATCAGATGAGTCATAAAAGGAATCATATGTTGTCCTGTGTAACCATAAAATCAGACTATTGCTTAACAAAAATAAGATTCAGGATAGGAGTCAGCTGGTTATCTAATTCCAATATAATACATGAGTGAATAAAAATACTAATAAACTCAAACACTAAAAAGAGACAAGTTTTTCAGAAATTAGGGCATCACACAATCTATCCATGTTACTTGCTACTTAGTCTCACTGATGAATTTACACAAAAATACAATATTAATGTCATAAAAGATGAGAGACTATTATCAAAGTAATAGCACACCTGTTGTATTTCAGCTGTGATCTGCAAATAGTTTCTGAATATTTTTTAATAAATAGTTTTTTAAACTTTTCAAAAAAAAAAAAAAAAAATGAATGTGTGCCATATGTGTATGTGTGACAAGGCCAATGCATTAAAACAGTTCAGTTTAATCACCGTTAATGCGCTGCTTTAATTGATGCACGTGCGCACACAAACACACACCCCACTCGCACACAGAGATCTGAGATCGTGCTGTGCAAAAAGTAACATAAGAGACAGACGCAGACAGCTTACACATCTCTCTCTCCCTCTCTCTCTCTCTCAAAATGGTCATGTTTGAGAAAATTTTTCATCACTGGATATAGCTGTCGGTCATTTAACATTTCTATCGTAAAACAAATTATTAAAAGTTGACTAAAATTAAATGATTTGCAGCTTCATCTTACCTTGGTCTCTTTAACGTTTAACTGACGCTTCGCGCTCTGCTTCTGTGAACAGTAAACCCCGCCTACTTTGATTTGATTGGCCATCTCAGTCATTTTGACATTGACGAGCACTGTTAGACTGCTGAGGCTTTGATCTGAAATGCCTAATATGTGCAGCGTTCGCGCGCGCATCCGTAGACTAGCGCAAGTTAATTCTCACACTTAAATAGTATTTATAGCTCCTAACAGGCTGTGTGACTATGAGAAGTTATTACCTCAAAATGTATGTCAGTTTTCCCTATTGCTTGCGTGCCAGCGATTATCCCTCTGCGTGCCAACTGTTGGCACACGTGCCGTAGGTTGCCAACCCCTGATCTACAGCATTAACATCATAGGTGAGGTCAAGCACTGATGTTTGATGAGAAGGTCTGGTTCATTCCAGTTCATCCCAAAGGTGTTGGATGGGGTTTGAGTTCAGGGCTCTGTGTTCTTCCTCACCAAACTGGTCTTTATGAACCTTGCCTTGTGCACTGGGTCACAGTCATGCTGGAATAAAATAGGGTCTTCTTCAAACTGATCCCACAAAGCTGGAAGCACAGCATTGTCCAAAAGGTCTTGATATGCTGAAGCATTAAGATTTCGAAGCAAGTGGCTCAATATAAGGGGCAGCTGTGGCCTGATGGTTAGAGAGTTGGACTTGTAACCTGGAGGTCGCAGGTTCGAGTCTTGGTGCTGGCAGGAGTTGTAGGTGGGTGGGGAGTTAATGAACAGCGCTCTCTTCCACCCTTAATACCCATGGCTGAAGTGCCTTTGAGCAAGGCACTGAACCCCCAGTTGCTCCCCGGGTGCTGGATATAGCTGCCCTCTGCTCCGGGTGTGTGTTCACTTCTGACTGCTGTGTGTGTGCACTTGGATGGGTTAAATGCAAGGCACCAATTCCGAGTATGGGTTACTATAGTTGAATCACATGTGATAGATGAGGGAGACATACAAAATGTGCAGGGCTGGGGGTACTTCAGGACAGGTTTGAGAAACACTGGTGTAGAGTGATCAGATGCATTTTAAACAGTTGCCAAAAGCTTCACTGGCCAAAAAATTGACTTTTCACAAAATAAATAAATAAAAAAAATTCACTGTTTTTTGATCCTGACACAAAATGACTGTAACACAGTTCATATGTCGGGAAGAAGGAGGAGGGAACCGGTGAACATTTAAACAAATCACTAATAATAAAATAAACTCAAAACTTAAAACCCCTTACGGCGACTGACGTGCACAAAAAGAACCAAAACACAAAATAAAGTCCAGGCCTAGTCCTCTCTTGTCTTGCACTGTCATCACTCCTCCTTTTATCCTTCCGGAGCTCGTCTGTGGGACTCGAGGCCAGTGAGTGGCACAGGTGTCCCGCATTATCATGTACTCCACCGGCCTCGCTCCGTTCCCACGGCTCTTGGCCCTGCCCCACTCGTCACAGTGACCAGCTAACATTAATTTCTAATCATATCAGCAGCACATGTGAAAGTGTGAATGGGTCTTCAGGACGTCCCAGAGTGTGCAGCAAGCGCCAGGAACGTCTTCTCCTGAGGAGTCAGCTTCGGAACAGGACCGTCTCCTCCCGAGGAGTCAGCTACAGAACAGGACCGTCTCCTCCCGAGGAGCCAGCTACGGAACAGGACCGCCTCCTCCTGAGGAGTCAGCTACGGAACAGGAACATCTCCCCCTGAGAAGTCAACTACGGAACAGGACCGTCTCCTCCTGCGGAGTAAGCTACAGAACAGGACCGTCTCCTCCCGAGGAGTCAGCTACGGAACAGGACCATCTCCTCCCGAGGAGTCAGCTACAGAACAGGACCGTCTCCTCCCGAGGAGCCAGCTACGGAACAGGACCATCTCCCCTTGAGAAGTCAGCTATGGAACAGGACCGTCTCCTCCTGAGGAGTCAGCTACGACCGTCTCCTCAAGAGGAGTCAGCTACGGAACAGGACGTCTCCTCCTGAGGAGTCAGCTATGGAACAGGATGTCTCCCCTTGAGGAGTCAGCTACAGAACAGGACCATCTCCCCCCGAGAAATCAGCTACTGAACAGGACCGTCTCCTCCTGAGGAGTCAGCTTCGGAACAGGGGCGTCTCCTCCTGAGGAGTCAGTTACAGAACAGGACCATCTCCTCCTGAAGAACAGGACCGTCTTCTCCTGAGGAGTAAGCTACAGAATCGTGTCTCCAGCAGTGCAGAGCTTGCTCATGAATGGCAGCAGGTTTGTATGAGAGCATCTGCACACACATCATGAGGACAAGACTTGACAAGACAACGACCTGGTGTCAAGAAGGGCAGCAAAGAAGACATTTCTCTCCAAGAAAAAATGTCAAGGACAGACTGAAATTCTGCAGGAAGTACAAAGACTGGACAGCAGAAGACTGGTGCAAAGTTATCTTCTCTGATGAAGCTCCTTTCCGACTGTTCTCTGTTACCTGCTCTATCTGAGTCTCTGTGAGAGGCCAATATTCAAAGCTGCATTCAGCATCAATAGGTTTGAACAGATCGTATCATTTATGAGATTTGATGGCCGTGGCACATGTCAGGGGAGAAAAATCAATGACAAATTTGCTCCATTTAGATCACTCTGGAATGCCTTTATTGAAAATTGGAGGAAAAATTACGTTGGCCCGTATGTGACAATTGATGAGCAGCTCATCCCATTCAGAGGATTTTGCAGCTTCCGGCAATACATGCCCAAAAAACCTGACAGATATGGCATGAAACTGTTTCTAATGTGTGATGTTGCTACAGCATACACTTTCAATGGTCTACCATACACTGGCTGTGAAGGTGATCAGCTGTGCACAGGACTGGCAGAGTGTAATAAAGAGATTGGTAGAGACAGTTCAGAATTTGGAGTACATCCCAACTGATAACTGGTTTACAAGAGCAAAACTCACTGCTGATTTGCTCTGCAAAAACATAACCAGAAGTTCTGCCTGCGTTTCATGTCTGTAAGAGGAGACTTGTGGGATCAAGCCTGTTCGGGTTTTGCCAAAAGTAAGCCATGGTGTCCTATGTGCCAAAAAAGAACAAGGCCGTTGTGCTTTTATCCAGTTTGCATGACAAAAAAGAGGTTGATGAGGTGTCTGGGAAGCCTGTGACGATTCTAGACTGTAACAAAACGAAGGGTGCTGTGGACCACATGGACCAACTGTGTACAGAGGAGAACAAATCGTTGCACTTTCCTCGAGATCCTTGGCCTTCAGCTACTGAGACCATGGTTGCAAGAAAGAGCCCTGGTACCAAGACTTCCCCAAGCATCCCAGAGTGCACTGAAGTGCTGCGGTTTTGTAAAACAGAACCCCACCGAAGAAGAAATAGGTGCTAGAAAGCACAGAAGGTTCCACATTTGCCCATCATCACACAATCTCAAAACAGTGGACTGCTGCTGTTAGTGTGGCCAGCCATGCTGCAATGACCACAAGAGAGTCTATAGCCCCTTTCACACTGAGATTCTGGAAAAAACACGGGTAATGTGTGCTCCCTGGTCTCTGCTTCAGTCCAGTTTGCGGACATTTTTATTTATTTTATTTTATTTTATTACATGAGCGTTGATCTCTGCATTTAAATCACCAGCTCAAGGAGTCAATTACGTCATCACTTCAGCACAACCTTTCCAGGATTGGTCCTGTCTTTTGTTCACACAGGCTGCGTTCTGGGACCGATTCCAGCAATGTTATTAGGTCCCCATCTCGGGTGTGTTTGCGTTTACACAGAAGGCACAGAAGTGAACATAATTTTCTGTAAAGTTGCTTTATAACGATTTTTATCATAAAAAGTGCTATACAAATAAACTTGAATTTAATTAAATTGAATACTAATGGGGCAGTTTAGAGATCCAACTGTGTTAGACATAAACATACGGATCCAGTCTGTATCCAGAACAGATGGTGGATCAGCACCTAGAGATGACCTCTACAGCGTCAGTGGAGACAGTGGAGACCAGGACAGCCCCAGAGACAGATCCCCTGCGAAGACCTCATCACCTTGACGACCATCGGCACAGGACCACGGGAACCAGACAAGTCTTCTGCTCAATGTGACCTTTGCTGCAGCCTGGAATTAAACCAGATCATACTAGTTTGGTCTGGACAAAGGAGGACTGACCCCCGACTGAGCCTGGTTTATCCCAAGGTTTTTTCTCCATTTCTGTCACCGAAGAAGTTTTGGTTCCTTTGTCTTGCTTAGTTGGGGATGCTTGACTAATTGCACAGACACTATTGAAGAGACCTGAACTGGATGATGAGACGTCAGCCATAGTGTGCCAGAACGCCCACCACACACCAGCTTACTGGTGGAGAGGAGACAGAGTGATGAAGAAACTATTAAACTATCAAACTATTAAACTATCAAAACTATTATCTGTGATCATTTCATTTACAATAACTGCTTTTGGTGTGAGTGATCTAATGTTTATCAGCCCAAACTTTAGAAATTGTTTTTGTTCAATTATTTTACGTTTTTCTGGTTTAATCACGATAAGATTTTTTCTAGATCCTACATTAAATTTATAATTTGACCTCCCTATTCAGGGAACAGACACAGTCTTAATAGATTGGACAGTGCAAGTACTTCTAACATTTAAGTGGATAAAACAAAAGCCATCATAGCAGTTATCTGAGAATTGGCTTACTAGTCATATGGAGTCTAGAGTCCTGGAGATGTTGTCCGAGAGGAGATCAGCTCCGACTCTGCTGGGGTTCAGGCCATCAGTGCAAAAAAGCCTAGGACGCTCCCAGAAAAGATTCCAATTATTAACAAAGAGCATTTTCTGTTCTTTACACCATGACAATAACCATTCATTTAGAGCAAAAAGTCTACTGAACCTTTCGTGTCCTCATCGATACGTGGGCAGTGGTCCTGACACAATGATCGTCGCCGCGGGCGTCGTGCTGCGAACCGTCTCGATCAGGCTCCTGAAATCCCTCTTCAGCGTCTCCGTCTGCCGCTGCGTGGTGTCGTTAACACCGGCGTGAAGCACGACCGCTATGGGGCTCAGAAACATCGAGAACACGAGCACCAGGGAAACAGTGAGTGTGCACTTTACCTTCGGCTAACGTAGCACGGACGTGTCAGACGATGGAGTCTCTGACGATCACAGCGTCGCGTTCTGTCTCGCGGAAGGGAGCGAAGTGGTTCTGTGTGGAAATCTCGAAGACCGGAGGGGGAGAGGTCGTCGCCTGGGGCCAGGCTCGTGTCCTTCGCTGTGGATGCACCCAGGATCCATGGTGTCCCACCGCCGGAGTGAAGGACATCTGGGCAGATCGCGTCCTGGGTGCACCGGGCCTGTGCAGAGAAACACATGGAGTAGAGGTAGTGGGACTGTTAGTAGCGCACTGCATACTTACACTGTCCTTGTGAGCGTCAGCCCGGGAGGTTTCCAGCGCAGCTCTCTCCTCCTTCAGCTGGGCCTGCCGCTGCTCCAGGACCAGAATCTGCTTCTCCACGGCCTCCAGCTTGTCACCTGCACTCAAAGGTAAATATACATCCGCCATTAAAGCAAGTAACAGTGAGTAAAGCAATTGTAATGTGTGTGAATAGAGTATTAGTGATGCACGCGGGTTTAGCGACAACCACGCTGGTGATGCTAATGGGCTATAAGCTACTAGCGGACTCGGGAAATCAAAATAAAACTAGTGATAAAAAGGTGCTCTGGTTGTTTTTGTTGTAGAATACGATAGAGGATATATTCACACGTTATAGAAATGAAAATGATGGTGTATAAAATAGATTTCAATAATAAAAAATAGACGATAAAGAAATAACGTGACGGAGCTCAAACTAGAGGCATACGGCAGCAACTGTACACTGCTCAAACAACGCGCTCTCCGATTCTGTCCCCTAGAAAATGATCAACTATACACAAACCGTAGGAGTTCATGCACGGGACTATGTATTGCAAGACTAGTTTGTTTGTGTTCAGTCATTTGTGTTCTTTAGATTTTGCCCGGTTACTGCGGGGCTTCCTGAGCTCTCTATACTTCTGCTTCTTGAAAAACTCAATCTCAATCTCAATATCAAAACTAAACATTAATCAGGATTAATCGATTAATCGCATCCAAAATAAAAGTTTTGTTTACGTAATATATGTATGTGTACTATGTATATTTATTATGTATATATAAATAGAGACTGACATCTAGTAGACATTTCATCATCAGGGTTCCCCATTCCTCGTCCAGGAGAGCCACTTTCCTACAGAGTTTAGTTTGATCTCTAATTAAACGCACCTGATTCAACTAGTCAAGGTCTTTGTGTTTACTTTAATAACAGCCAGATGTGTCGAAACTAAACTCAGCAGGAATGAGGAAGCTGTTTTACAGACTCACAGACACGACTGTTTTACACACATCACTCAAACACAGAACAAGGAATCACATGAGTTCAGGGAAAGAGAAACTGAAGTGTAGTCAAGCTGTTGTGTGTTTGTGTCTCTGTATTTAAGCAGTAAAATGGCAGAAGCCAGAATTTCGGTCGATCAGAAGGAGTTCATGTGTCCTGTGTGTCTGGATCTCCTGAAGGATCCAGTGGCTATTCCCTGTGGACACAGTTACTGTAAGAGCTGTATTACAGACTGCTGGGATCAGGAGGATCAGAAGAGAGTCTACAGCTGCCCTCAGTGCAGACAGACCTTCAGTCCAAGACCTGCTTTAGCTAGAAACACCATGCTGGCTGAAGTGGTGGAGAAACTGAAGAAGGCCAGACTCTCTGATGACTGTTACGCTGGAGCTGGAGATGTGCAGTGTGACGTCTGTACTGGAAGAAAATACAGTGCCGTCAAGTCCTGTCTGATGTGCCTGGAATCTTACTGTCAAACTCATTTTGAGCGTCATGAGGAGTTTCATTCACGTAAACGACACAAAGTGATTGAAGCCACTGGACGACTGCAGGAGATGATCTGCCAGAAACATGAGAAGCTCCTTGAGGTTTTCTGTCGCACTGATCAGAAATGTATATGTGTGCTGTGTACGGTTATTGAACATAAAAACCATGACACTGTATCAGCTGCAGCACAGAGGACAGAGAAACAGGTATTTAACACTAGAAACTGATGAAATATTTCTGACCCTCGTTTCATATGTGATTATATCAGCACCATATTAATAGCTCACATATGGCGTTATTTCCCTGTCAAATGTCGAGAGCGCATTATTGTAGCGCGAAAGTACATTAATATAATGCGCGAGCGAGAAATCTCTCTGCTCGCGTGTGGAATATAATGTGAGCAGACAGAGTGTCAATCAATGCATTGGCAAATACAGTGAACATAAATGAAAAGAAACGAAGTTGCTTGTCAGGTTTTCCTAACAAGCAACCATATTTTATAAAATAAGCCCCAAAAAACGCGACCCGGGATTTTTTCACGTAACTTTACAAAAAAAGAAGCCCAAAGTTGCGTATAATACGCAGACTTGGCAACTATGTCAGTGAACTTATTCCATGTGTTCCATGTGCGGTTCAATATCAAGCAATAAGATTCCATGTACGATGTCGCGTTTTCATTGGTCAGTCGTTGAAGCCTATTTCTGATTGTTTGTTGCCGTTTTGACAGCGATTATGCCAAGAGCAAAGAGAAAGAAATCGAAGAGAAGAGTACTTGGCCATGCGCGAACGCATGGGACGCAGTCTAAGCACATACACGCTTACTTTAAGCGAAGAGGAGAGATTCGCGATTGCACTGAACACGTTTTAAGTGCAGGCATACTCTCTGAGCGAGCCCAGAGAAAATTCTTACAAGAGCAACGTGTATCTGAGAGCGCGCGCGAGGAGAGAGATTCGCGCTCCGCACATTATATTAAAGTACTTTCGCGCTATAATAATGAGCTCTCGACATTTGACAGGGAAATAACGCCATATCTGTTCACATGATGATTTAGTGCCAGTAGTTTTCAGTGAGATTCACTATCATCTGTTTGTCCTGCAGAAGCAGCTGAAGGAGATGCAGAAGACGCTCCAGCAGAAAATCCAGCAGAAAGAGAAAGATCTTCAGCAGCTGAGAGAGACTGTGGAGTCTCATAAGGTGAGTCTGGAGAAGAAGAGAAGTTTGTCTCCGTCTCAGTTCAGACTCACTGAAGCTGAATCATTGTGTGTCCTAACAGCGCTCTGCACAGACAGCAGTGAAGGACAATGAGAGGGTCTTTACTGAGCTCATCCGCTCCATTCAGAGAAGCCGCTCTGAGATGATACGACTGATCAGAGATCAGGAAAAGACTGCAGTGAGTCGAACTGAAGGACGACTGGAGCGACTGAAGCAGGAGATCAATGATCTGAGGAGGAGAGACGCTGAGCTGAAGCAGCTTTCACACACACAGGATCACATCCAGTTCCTGCAGGTAACACAGATCTAGAAGAACAGGGTCAGAGTGGACTTGAGCAGATCCTGCTGTGACAAAGACTCACAGAGAAACAGTTCATAAGTGTCTTATTATATAATCATCAATCAGACTCTCATCTGATCTTCTTCTTCTGAAAGAGATGAATGGCTTTCAGCTCTGGAAATCTTGCTCAAATGGTTCTCATGTCAGAACATTTCTTTCTCTTTAAATCACTTGTATAAGTGACGTCCCGCTGCTTCTCTGACATTACATTTACTGTGTAATTGTCCAAACTCTCCCACAGACCTCAGACTCAGACTCAAACCCCCCCAACCATAATGACATATACTTACCAATGAGTTAATAAATCTGCCTCAACACGTAATAACATGATATACCGTTGCAAATTATTAGCTAATGATTAATTAAAGCAGATATGTCAGGGTTCTGCCCTGGCAGCTGTGTCTGTTTTGTCTTTGTTTTGTGTTTCTCTGTTTGTCCTGTGTATGACCACATGGCTTTGTCTTTGTTTATGTTGGCCATGTGCTCCTTTCGTCATGCCCCCTTGTTTCACATTACCACGCCCCCTCGTTTAGTCTTTGTTTGGTGCTCATTAATTGATTGTTCTCACCTTGTGTTGTGTGCTTTCCTTCCTATTTATTGTGCTCATTTCCCTCATGTGTTTGCAGGTTCATTTTGTGTGTGAGTTAGTGTTTGCTTAGCTTGCTAGCTGACCTTTACTAATCGAATTTTTCCTTGTCTGTTAAAGTCTGGTATTTATTAGTTTAAGTTTATCTTGTCACTGTTTAGTCTAGTTTCAGTTTTTGTTTGACTTGTTTTTGTTGTTGAGTTTGAGTTATTTTCTTGATTTAGTCTTTCCAGTTATTTCTAGAACTTTATTTTGTATTTGTTTCTTTACCTTTTAGTTTACTTTGGTTAGTCAGCTTTAGTTATTTCTCTAGCTCCCCTTTTATCTTGTTTCTAGGTCATAGCATTCTCGTCTGACTTTTTGCTCTTGTTTTGATTTATTATTATTATTATTATTATTATTATTATTATTACTATTTTTGTTCTCTTGTTTTTTTAAGTCTTGTCTAGTGTTTTGTGAGTTCTGTCTGTTCCTGTCTTGCCTCCTGCTTTCTCCCTGGCCACTGGGTCTCCCTGCCTGGAGGTCTGACGTGTGTGGCTTCACCTCCATAGCCAAGTGCCCTTGGTTCCTGGTGCAGTGGTCTGGTCTCTAGCACAGCCTCCTCTACAGTCCTGCGCTCGGTTGGCACCCAGGGCCCTCCTCGGCAGTCACCGCCCCCGCCCCCCCCCCCCATCTGCCTGCTTCACTGTTGTACGCCCTTTCCTACTGTCTGGACTGTTCGAGCCACTCCCTCCTATCGTGCTTGTCTAATTTGTCAATAAACGTCCCTTGTTCAATCTGCATTTGGGTCCTCTCCCTCAGTAACCCTGAGTCTCAAGATCCTGGCCCCTGCAAATGCTCAGGAGAGACTGGCCCGCCAGCAAGGCCTGGGTGCACTTCGACAGCAGGGGCAGGAGGTGAGAATTGCCCAATTTTTTTGGACTATGTCCAGGGGCCTTGAGTACCAGGATGCAGCCCTTAAGGATGTCTCCAACCTCTGTCTAGACGATCCACTGCCTCAGTGGGAGATGGAGCAATTGAGGATCTTGGACTTTTGGAACTTTTCCAATTATCTGCACCACCGCAAGGATTGACAGATACTTACACCACCAGAGTCCACCTACAGTGGTCACCCCACTCTCCCTCATCCATCGAGTCAACTCCCTGATCTTCTTCTGACTCCCACTGAGAAAAGGAGAGAGAGAAGAATGAGGGCAGCCAAAGCTGCTGCATCTGCCATTGAGACCTCTGTGCTGGTTCCAGCCTCCGAATCGGCTGAATCCCTCACGGTCACATCTGAGTCTACCAAGTGCTCTGAAGCAGTCAAGCTCAAGGAAGCTGTGAGGGAAGTTCCCCTGTTAGCCCCTGTTCCTGTGTCAGGCAAGCCTGTTCTAGTTCATTCAAAGCCAGTCCAGTCCTGAAAATTCTGTGTCTATGTCTGTTCAAGTAAGTCAAGATGTAGGTGACGTGACCGCCTACAGGCCCGGGAGGCAAAGGGGTAGGAGGGCCCATGCCAGGAGTGCTAGAGCCCTTAGTCTGGAGACCCCTCCTGCAGTTTTCCCAGAAGATCTCAAGGGGTCTGCTGCTTCAGTCATGACCCTGGAGTCCAGTGGTGAGCAGCCAGCCCCAGAGCTCGCTCCAGTGTCGGCCCCAGCCCCAGAGGGCAGTCAAGAATCAGTCTCTGAGCCCATTCCTGTGGCCCCGGAGGGCAGTTTGTCAGCCCCCGAGGGCAGTCAAGAATCAGTATTGGAGTCTCCAGTCTTAAACTTTGCTCAAGTCCCAGAGTCCCTGGAGTCTGCCCTAGAGTATGCTTTAGTTCCAGACTTTTCTCCATTCCCTGAGTTTGCCCCGGAGCTAGTCCCAGAGTCATCAAGGTTCAGCCCAAATTCGACTTCAGAGCAATTCTCAGTCCAGGAACAACCAGAGATCATCACAGAGCAAGTCCAGGAACAGAACAAGGTCATTCCAAAACCAGTCCCAGGGTCTGTTCCAGAGCCTACGTCATTCCTGAAGCCAGTCTCTGAGTTTGTCCCAGAGCCAATCCTAGAGCCAGAGTCTGTTCCAGAAGCCCCGGAGGGCAGCGCAGCAGCCCCCGAGGGCAGTCAAGAATCCACTCCTGAGTCTGTTCCAGTAGCCCCGGAGGGCAGTCCAGAACCAATTCCTAAGTCCATTCCAGTGGCCCCAGAGGGCAGTTCTGCAGCTCCTGTGGAAAGTCAAGAGTCTGCTCCTGAACCCGCTCCATTGTCGGTTCAAGCTCCCGAGTCTGCTTCATTCCAGAGTCTGTCAAAGTCTGTTACAGATTCAATCCAAGAGCCCTCAGAGCCAGTCCCAGCACCCATTCCTGTTCCAGTCCAACTTCAGGAGGGGGTACCTTACCATACTCCAACCTCCAAATCTCCAGAACTATCCACTTCCCCTACCACTTTCAAGCCATCACTTGTCAAGCCGGTCAGTACTTCTACTTATGCCACCACCCGTATCCCTATAGCCCCATCTTCTCTGCGGCGAGGCTTTAATCGTACTCAAACCATGCCTGCTGCCTTCAGCTCTACCCTGTCAGGCTACACCCCTGGACTTACTCCCACCCTTCCCACCCCCTCTCATGTGCTGCCTGGTTGCTTTGGTCCTGCTATGTCTGCACCCCCCTGGACTTGTTTGCCTGGTTTGGATGCCAGGAGGCGTCCTTTGGGAGAGGGGTACTGTCAGGGTTCTGCCCTGGCAGCTGTGTCTCTTTTGTCTTTGTTTTGTGTTTCTCTGTTTGTCCTGTGTATGACCACATGGCTTTGTCTTTGTTTATGTTGGCCATGTGCTCCTTTCGTCCTGTCCCCTTGTTTCACATTACCACGCCCCCTTGTTTAGTCCTTGTTTGGTGCTCATTAATTGATTGTTCTCACCTTGTGTTGTGTGCTCTCCTTCCTATTTATTGTGCTCATTTCCCTCATGTGTTTGCTGGTTCATTTTGTGTGTGAGTTAGTGTTTGCTTAGCTTGCTAGCTGATCTTTACTAATCAAGTTTTTCCTTGTCTGTTAAAGTCTTGTATTTATTAGTTTAAGTTTATCTTGTCACTGTTTAGTCTAGTTTCAGTTTTTCGTTTGTTTGGATTTCATTTTTAGTTTTCTCTTGAGTTTGACTTGTTTGACTTGTTTTTGTTGAGTTTGTTATTTTCTTGATTTAGTCTTTCCAGTTATTTCTAGAACTTTTTTTTTTGAACTTTTTTCTAGAACAAATTTTGTATTTGTTTCTTTACCTTTTAGTTTACTTTGGTTAGTCAGCTTTTGGTTATTTCTCTAGCTCCCCTTTTATCTTGTTTCTAGGTCATAGCGTTGTTGTTGTTGTTGTTGTTGTTGTTGTTGTTGTTGTTGTTATTATTATTACTATTTTTGTTCTCTTGTTGTCTTGTCTAGTGTTTTTGTGAGTTCTGTCTGTTCCTGTCTTGCCTCCTGCTTTCTCCCTGGCCACTGGGTCTCCCTGCCTGGAGGTCTGAGGCCCTAGAGGCCCTCCTTGGCGGTCAAACACCCCCCCCCCCCCCCCCAATCTGCCTGCTTCACTGTTGTATGCCCTTTCCTACTGTCTGGACTGTTCCAGCCACTCCCTCCTATCGTGCTTGTCTAATTTGTCAATAAACGTCCCTTGTTCAATCTGCATTTGGGTCCTCTCCCTCAGTAACCCTGCCTCTTTTGCTAGTACCAAAACGTCGTTTTAAATGGGTAACGGAGGCTTGAGACATTGATAGCATTCTAATGCAGTTATTGATGAAGTTATTATAAAGAGAGTGAGAGCGACAGAGAGAGAATGTGTGAATTAGGCTAACGTACCTCTGTGCCTCTCTAAACACTCTTCTGCTGCAGCGTCTCTAAACAGCGCTGTTATTACATCACTAGTGAGAAATGTCATGTGTAGTGTTTAAGTTACTACACTGTATAGGCTAACTGATAAAATCATCAGGGCAGCGCTGACAACACCTTTTGTGCAAACTGCGTGACCATTATTATAGTTTAACTATGCGATGTGATATGGAACTGTAATGTGGTCAAGAGAGCTGCCTGGAACTACGTTCACCGTGCGTTTCCAAGAAAATAATTGCACACCTCAGAACATTCGTCAGCCAATCAGATTTAAGCATTCAACGGCCCTGTAGTATAAAAATGATTAATGCATATTAGTGCAGTAGTATTGTAAAATGTTTTCATAATGTTCAATCTAATCTTTGAGCTGCTTTTCCTGAATAAATCTACTCAACTCTACAGTGAGACTCCATTGATGTGTTTGAGCTGTTAGATGGACATTTATGTTCTTAGTAGATGTTTTATCATCCAAACTATTTCCTAGAAAGTTCACAAACAGTGTATGTGGTGAATACTAGAATCTGTAGATCTAGTGTGATGCAATGAATATGAGAAGAATGAAGCTGATGCTGTGAAAGTGCTGGATTGAGTTACTAAAGATCAAATTTGATGTTCCTGCAGGTTATTGAGTGAAGTGTGGAGCTGATGAGTTTGATTTCTGTTTTCTGTAGAGTTTCCAGTCTCTCTCAGCACCTCCTGAATCTACAGATGTAAATTATCTCTTCAGTTCTCTCGTCTCTGTTGATGCTCTGAGAGAATCTGTCCTTCAGCTGAGAAACAAACTGGAGGATTTCTGCAAAGAGGAGCTCAAGAAGATCTCAGACAGAGGTAAAGTCCTGGAGATTCATCTGCTCTCAGAAACCAGTCCATCATCATCTCATATCATGAAGAACATCATATTAGAAATGTGTTAGGAATAGATACAGGATCATGAGAATCACACTGTTCATGTCTGTTGATTTCCACAGTTGCATTCATCTACATTGATCTCTGGACCAGGATGGACTTCCTACAATGTAAGTCAGTAAGAAAACCAGCAGAAAACTCACTGAGTGTGTTTATGTTCTTCCTGTAGAAGGAGAAAGAAGAGTTTTATAACTGATGATGTAAATGATGATTTGCACAGAGTTCAGCTTCATGAAAAGATCAAACAGATTCATAATTCCTGATTGTGATGTGTTTTATCTCCATCAGATTCCCATCAGCTCACTCTGGATCTGAATACAGCACATAAATACCTCCGTCTGTCTGAGAGCAACAGAGTGATTACTAACACTGACATAGATCAGTCGTATCCTGATCATCCAGACAGATTTGATGTGTATCCTCATGTGTTGTGTAGAGAGAGTGTGTGTGGACGCTGTTACTGGGAGATTGAGTGGAGTGGAGATAGAGGTGTGTTTATATCAGTGTCATATAAGAGCATCAGCAGGAAGGGAGGTGATGAGTGTGTGTTTGGATTTAATGATCAGTCCTGGAGTTTGTTCTGCTCTTCCTCCAGTTACATATTCACACACAATAACATACACACTGATCTCTCTGTGAAGTCCATCAGCAGTAGAATAGGAGTGTTTGTGGATCACAGTGCAGGAACTCTGTCCTTCTACAGCGTCTCTGACACAATGAGCCTCATCCACACAGTCCAGACCACATTCACTCAGCCGCTCTATCCTGGGTTTACTGTTTGTTATGAATCATCAATGAAACTGTGTTGATGAATCAGAATAGATTAACAAGAGATTCTACCCATAATGCTTTGAGCTGCATGATGAATCAGTAACAGTCAGATATTATAGAGTTATAGAGTCTCTTCATGACATTAATGCTGCAGCTGAACTTCTGTAAGTGAAATAACATGAATCAGAATAAATGTGTGTAATAAATCCTCATATAGACAGTAAGATGTGTGTGTGTGTGTGTTTCTGTGCTTTTCTCAACCTCTGTTTGTGTTGATGGAAATCACTCATTTAGTTTATAATATATATTATTAATTATTCATATTATTAATAATCATGATCAATAATTAATGTTTTTATTTAAAAAATATTTTAATCATATTTTTTCAGTGTTATTTCTGTTCTCTGAATGATATAAATAAAGCTTCTACCCGCTTGATGAACAAAAGTGATGGTTTTATTCCTCCTCTGTGCAGATCTCCAGAACACAAATAAAGCACCTCATTATAGTTTCTTTTCTCACCCTAAAATCAGCTGACATAAAAATCAGATGAGTCATAAAAGGAATCATATGTTGTCCTGTGTAACCATAAAATCAGACTATTACTTAACAAAAATAAGATTCAGTATAAGAGTCAGCTGGTTATCTATTTCCAATATAATACAAAAGTGAATAAAAATGCTCATAAAGTCAAACACTAAAAAGAGACAAGTGTTTCAGAAATGAGGGCATGTCACACAAAATTAATACCAGAAATAAATAAAAGATGAGAGACTATTATCAAAGTAATAGCACACCTGTTGTATTTCAGCTGTGTAAGTCCTCAGCCATCATGACATTACTCACCCCAACTCAGTCCTGCAAAACAAACAAAGGAAAAAATGAGCAACCAACAATTATGACCCATACTGGGTTCATAACAACTGGGTCACAGTCATGCTGGAATAAAATAGGGTCTTCTTCAAACTGATCTACAAAGCTGGAAGCACAGCATTGTCCAAAATATCTTGATATGCTGAAGCCATTTCCATTTCCTGGAAGCAAGTGTCCTAACACAACCCTTGAAAAACAGCCCCATACCATTATCCTGTCTTTGATTTGATTTTGGTTCTTTCACACTGCCAGTGATTTTTTGGAATCTGTTCATGCCTTCAAACACATCCCGTAAAGGTCCCGTGAAGACATGTGACATCAGGATGTTTCGTGTGAGGTACGAGTCAAAAACACTAGCCCGCTGACTCTCTTTCCATTGTAGTTGTGCACTTGGTGGAATTGTTTTTTCATTTCTACGATTTCTCTCTCGAGAAACCATGCTCCAGCATTTTTTTATTTGATCATACACTCTCGCATCGCATACCCTCAGCATGGATACTGAGGAGCTCCCTGGTCTCTGCTTCAATGCAGTTTGCGGACATTTTTATTTATTTATTTAAGTTTTTTTTTTACGTGAGCGTTGATCTTTGCATTTAAATCACCCGCTCAGAGAGTCAACATCATCACTTCAACACAACCTATCCAGGATTGGTCCTGCCTTTTGTTCACACAGGCCATGTTCTGGGACTGATTCCGGCAAGGTTATTAGGTTCCTGTCCTGGGATCAATCCCGGAATGTGTTTGCGTTCATTAAACAGTTGATTCATTCAGGAAGGAAACACTGTCATGAAACACAAAAATGCAAACACATAAATGGTAAAAATGACTGTATCCTGGGTTTTCTCAACAAACCAGCCTGCTGGGTTAAAATTTGTAAACCAGCATGTGTTCTGTCCAATATTTATCCAGCGCTGGGTTGCCAAGTGGGTTATTTTTAACCCAGCCATTTTTAGAGTGTATATATACAGTATATATACAGTTGTGGCGGGGGGGTGTGGTTTAACAAAGTCTGCAGCGGGAGAGAGAATCAGGAGACGAACGGTAAGTGAGTGGTTTGGGCAGAGACGAGCAACACCTGTCTCTTGTTTCAGTAATTGGCGTGGAGAGAGTATAAAACGCCAGGAGAGACAGAAGCAGTCAAGAGAGAGATGGACTGCTGACGTACACAGGAACTGGAAGAAGTCATCCGGAAGTGTTATGCGATCGTGTCTGTGTTGATGCCAGAGTAAAAGTCACCGTTGGTGTAAAGTTTATTGTTTTAGTTGAATAAAAATATGTCAGCAGTCCAGCCGACCCCTTTGTCCTCTTCCTTTCCTCACACGAACTTACTACACTGGTGCCGAAACCAGGGAAAGGAAGAAAGAGTGCCGCCGCCATGCAGAGTCCCTCCTCTACGGCATTTGCAGATGTCATTTCATCCCTCGCGGCCCTACATCAAGAGCAACACCAGGCCCTGCTGGACTTGAGAACGGATCAGGAGCGGCGATTCCACGCCATCCTTCAAGTCCAGCAGGAGGACCGCGAGAGGTTCCGGAGCTGGATCGACCGGGAGGTTCGCGCCGAGGCCACAGGACCGCCCGCAGTACCCGCTCACTTACCCCTCCACAAGATGGGACCACAAGACGACCCAGAAGTATTTCGTGAACTGTTTGAGAAAGCTGCGGAAGCGTGTGGCTGGCCCCACGAACAATGTCTGTCTGATCCCCCTGCTCTCGGGCGAGTCCCAGGTGGCCGCACAACAGCTACCGGTGGCGAACCTCCTGGTCTTCGACGACCTGAAAAGGGCCATCATTCAGTGGGGCGGGATTGACCAAGGACATTACGGGAATCCAAGGGTATCCTGATGGCTGCCGGGGGGGACAGCGCTTCTGTTTCCCCGCTCTCTCCACGCCAATTCTCCAATCCACTCCCTGCCACTGGGGCGGCGGGGAGGTCTGGGCTGGCCTGTTGGCATTGTGGGGACCCGGAGCATTTCGTTGACAGGTGTCCAGTGATGGAGGTGGGGACGATGATCCGGGTCCCGGATGTCAGGCAGGAGAGTACCAAATACCTGTGAGTATCATATCCGGCCTTGGTGGATTCAGTATGTAACCAAACCTCAATCCATCAAAGCCTGATTCAACCGGGGGCATTGGATACGAGCCGCGTGGTTAAGGTGCGGTGCGTACACGGGGATGTGGTGGAGTACCCGGTGGTTCCGATTATTATTCAATTCCGGGGACAAAAGCATAGTGTGGAGGTGGCATCCGATAATTTTGGGAACGAATTGGCCCGCGTTTACTGTTTTATTGGGGTCGTTATGTGCAGATGCCTCTTGGGAAAATAAGGCACGGAAGGAGGCCGAGTGACCCAAGATGCTCGGACAAAAGTGAATACAACCCAGGTGTTGATTCCGAAGAGCCACAGGGAAATGCTTTTCCATGTGGCTCATTCTAATCCTATGGCAGGCCATTTGGGACAGGCAGCAACACTGAATCGCCTCATGACCCGTTTCTTTTGGCCGGGCATTCACGACAACATGCGCAGGTGGTGAGCGTCCTGTCCTGAATGTCAGTTGGTGAATCCACCGGCCGCCCCAAAAGCGCCTTTGCGCCCCCTTCCCTTAAGGCAGGTCCCCTTCGAGAGAATTGGTATGGACCTTATCGGGCCATTAGAGCAATCTGCACAGGGACATCGCTTTGCATTATTCATAGTTGACTATGCAACACGATATCCTGAAGCAGTGGCCCTCCGCAACATTTCTGCTAAGAGTGTTGCGGATGCCCTGTTTCATCTTATCTCCCGGGTGGGGATTACGAAAGAGATCCTCAACGATCAGGGCACGGCATTTATGTCACGTACGTTACGCGAACTGTACGGATTATTGGGCATTAAATCGATTCGAACTAGCGTCTATCACCCACAGACCGACGGCCTGGTCAAACGATTTAATCGCACACTTAAATCCATGATCTGTAAATTCGTTCAAGAAGACGCCAAGAATTGGGATAAGTGGCTAGAGCCCTTGTTATTCGCTGTGCGAGAGGTCCCACAAGCCTCCACTGGGTTTTCCCCCTTTGAGCTTCTCTATGGACGCCAGCCCCGAGGGGTGCTGGATGTACTGAGAAAACTTGGGAGGAGGGGCCATCTCAGGGCAAAAACGAAATTCAGTATGTGCTGGACAAAACTCCACACTTTGGGGCGGCTATCAATGGAGAATTTGTTATAAGCCCAGGACCGCCAGAGCCAGCTATGTAACAGGGGAACTAGATTACGGAAATTTGCAACGGGAGAGAAAGTACTTGTATTACTCCCAACGTCGAGCTCTAAGTTAATGGCTAAGTGGCAGGGACTGTTTGAGGTCGCACGACAAGTCGGAGATCTCGATTATGAAGTAATATGGTCCGATAGGAATGGGGCACGTCAGATCTATCACCTCAACCTCCTAAAAAAATGGAATGAGGCGGAATCAGTGATGTTGGCAATGGTGATTGGCGGGGAGGAGGATCTCGGACCAGAGGCGAATGTCAAACCACAATCCCTCGCCCTGGCCCCAGGGGGAGATCACCTCTCGCTGTCCCAACTCACTGATCTAACGAAATTACAGGCCGAGTTTGCCGACGTCTTCTCGCCCCTACCGGGCCGTACTAACCTGATTCAGCACCATATCGAGACCGAGCCGGGCGTGGTAGTTCGCAGCCGGCCGTATCGCTTACCTGAGCACAAGAAAAAGGTAGTTCAGGCTGAATTAGGTGCAATGCTTGACATGGGAGTAATAGAAGAATCCAATAGTAATTGGGCGAGCCCGATAGTTTTAGTTCCGAAAACGGACGGCTCAGTCCGGTTCTGTGTGGATTACCACAAGGTGAATGCTGTGTCGAAGTTCGACGCGTATCCAATGCGGCGGGTTGACGAGTTGCTTGATCGGCTAGGCACGGCTCGTTTTTATTCGACATTGTATTTAACAAAGGGTTATTAGCAGATCCCTTTGTCTCCATTATCCAAAGAAAAGACAGCTTTCACAACACCGTTTGGATTACACCAGTTTGTTACCCTTCTGTGACGAGTGGGGCGGGGCCGAGAGCCGTGGGAACGGAGCGAGGCCGGTGGAGTGATTGGGAAATGAGCGACACCTGCTCCACTCACCGGTCTCGAGTCCCACGGAGGAGATCGGTGAGTGGAGCAGGTGTCGCTCATTTCCCAATCACTCCACCGGCCTTGCTCCGTTCCCACGGCTCTCGGCCCCGCCCCACTCGTCACACCTTCCATTTGGGTTGTTCGGGGCGCCGGCTACCTTTCAGCGCCTCATGGATAAGATTCTGCGGTTCTTGGGGCTGGCGGGATATTATAGACGGTTTATTCCTAATTATTCGGACCTCACCAGTCCTTTGACTGACCTTACTAAAAAGGAGGTGCCAGATACGGTCCAGTGGACGGAGCCGTGTCAGCAGGCCTTTACCCAGGTAAAGGCTGCCCTGTGTGGCGGGCCGTTGTTACACTCTCCTGATTTTTCTCTCCCTTTTCTGTTGCAGACGGACGCATCGGACAGAGGGCTGGGTGCAGTCCTGTCCCAGGAGATGGAGGGGGAGGAACAGCCGGTGCTGTACATTAGCCGGAAGCTCTCAAAGAGAGAGGCTAAGTACAGCACCATAGAGAAAGAGTGCCTTGCCATCAGATGGGCCGTCCTCACCCTCCGCTACTATCTCCTGGGACAGGAGTTCACCCTCTGTTCGGACCACGCTCCTCTGCAGTGGCTCCACCGCATGAAGGATACCAACGCGTGGATCACTCGTTAGTATCTGGCTCTACAGCCTTTTAAGTTCAAGGTGATCCACAGGCCGGGTGTTCAGATGGCGGTGGCCGACTTCCTCTCCAGAAATGGGGTGGGGAGGTGGGGGGGTTGCAGGCCGGATGGCTCCCCGGCCTGAGTCGGGCGGTGGGGGTATGTGGCGGTGGGGGGGCGTGGTTTAGCGAAATCTGCAGCGGGAGAGAGAATCAGGAGACGAACAGTAAGTGAGTGGTTTGGGCAGAGATGAGCAACACCTATCTCTTGTTTCAGTAATTGGCGTGGAGAGAGTATAAAACACCAGGAAAGACAGAAGCAGTCGAGAGAGAGACGGACACGCTTTTCCACGCTGGATGGAAGTGAAGCTCAAGCAGCTAATCGTGAGGAGGAAGGAAGTGATGTCAGGCTCTGTGTTGCTTTAAACGACAGGAAGAGAGCCAGGAGTGGGTCATTCTCCCATCATGCATCTGTTTCTGTACATGTCGTGAATCCCTCGTTTGACACAGCAGATACGTAAATCAAAGACAAGAATTTTCTGTTTTTGCAAACAAACTCTTAAAATATTCTTCAAATAATCTTAATTTAGACAGAAAACACTTCTTTTTAGGACACCACTGGCAGATATCTTTCTCAAGTAGTTTATGGTTGCAATGGAAAACAAGAAAAATTCTGTTACAAAATCATTTTTTGCAATGTATGTGAGTCATGGGTCAATGGATTGAGAACAACTTTCAAACTCCGTTTCAGTTCCTGATTTTAAACTGAATGTGGATTGAGTCGGCAAACAGGATGCAGAATTGCCTTTAAAATTCTAATGAAGAGAAGTATATTTAAAATGACTTTAAATTCATATAACTAAATTCTATTTGGCTGTTTAAAACAGGATCCTGTGTCATATTGGATGTTCTTTTAGGATTCCAGTTTCCTTTATGAATCCTGCACATTCCTATAGGGTTTCTATCATTTAATGTGAAAGACTGAAACAAGCTGTGATTTATAGATGTGTGATGAATATTTTAGGATCTGAAGCTCTGATGAGAAACTTTAGGAACAGCTGGAGATGTGCTCATATGATTGAGTTTTTAGTGTCAGATTTGATCAGATTGTATGTTTATCAGATTTTTTGTTAAGTATAAAATGAGTGTCATTATCATGTGACTTTGTACATACATTACAAACTTTATTTCTTTAGAATAACATCACTGAAGAAACACTTGCAGTCAGTGTTATTATCGTTAACTCAAACAAGTGAAAACAATTTGGTTAATTAAAATCAAGCTAAAATAATATAACTAAATAAAATAACCAAACTAAATAAAAATTAGAAACTAAAATAAGTCATATTAAATAATCTAAAGCCCAAAAATTACAAACTGGAAATAAACAAGAACTAAAACCGAATTTAAAAATAAATGAAACCTAAATAGTAACATTTAAACAGAACAAAAACTATTAAAAGTGACAAAAGCACATAACAAAATTACCCGTTTTTTTTAACTATTGAAATAAAGCTGCAATAAAATATAAATATTTTAACTTAATAAAAATTAGAAATATTGCCTTTGCAACTAACTGAAATAAATAAGCACTAAAATTACTAAATAAAAATAAAGCTGAACTAAAACTAAAAATCTCATAGCGAAATTGTGAAAAAAAAAACAGCATGTAGCAAAATGACTAAAAATCAAACTAAAACTAAAATGAAAGCTGAAATATATATAAAGCTAATTTTACATTTCAATAATAATATTAATACTGAAATAAGACTGCTCAGGAATGTGAAGAAGGAAGATCTTTAATTCAGCCTTATATGTGATTTTCTTCTTCTTCTTCTTCTTCTTCTTCTTCTTCTTCTTCTTCTTCTTCTTTTGGCGGGTCTGGACGTGTTTTCCTGAGCACAGGAAGTCCTCTAAAGCCTCGCTGTGTGTCTTTATTGTTTTTTAATGCAGCGTGTTCATGGAGAAATCAGTGAGGAGACGCTCTGTCTGATGCCTGAGCATGAGAAGGACACCAATATCTGAGAGATGGCTTACACTTCACCAAACACAAACACAAACACAAACAGACAGGTGACCCATGCAACACACGAGGTCAAAGGTCAAGTTCATGAAAGAAACCGATGTGTGACGCCGACAAATCAGACTTTATTCCCATCAAAACATTAACACTTCAATCACATCACATCCCAGGTCTGATATTCATCATGCTTTTACTTCAGAGATAGTTATCATGGATTATTATGGTTCATTCCTGTTATAAAAACAAACAAACAAACATATCAGGGATATTTTAGTATCATATTTAGCATATATTGATGAATTTTATAACATTAACACTATTTTCCTGTTCATTTCTATGAATCAGCTCAAATTAATCTGTACTTTATTAAACTGTATAGAAATAAATGTGACTTGACTTGATTTTTCCAGGAATTATGGAGCTTTGATGTCATCCTGATGTTTGGAATTCTCACCTCCATGGCAACACCGGATTCCTGCTGTATGATGTCACTGTTTCTATTCCAGAAACACACCTGCTTCTGCACACAACACAAAGATACTGTTATTTTTATAGTTTTACAGATCTCTCGTTGTAAGGAAAACATGGGTGTAATCTCTCTCTCTCTCTCTCTCTCTGAAGGTTTGAATATCTTGTGCTCTAGAACAGGTTTGCAAGCTGAGGTCAGGCATTCATAAAGGGCATCTTTGAAAACACTGTATTTCTAAGGCTGTTAAAGTTAATGAGTGCACTAAAGATATTAAATAAATTCATTGTTTTTTTATGCTGTCTTTGAGAAACATTGATATACTATTATAGCTTTGGTTAATATTTCAAATTAGATATTATTTGTTTTATTTGTCATTTTAATTAAAGTTTTGGTCATTTTGTTAGTGTGTTTGTCATTTTTTATTAGTTACATAGTTTTTATTGCATTTAAATTTTTAGTTTTAGTTTATTTAGTTTTAGTTATTTTAACTTAAACTAAATGACAATCAGAAATGTTACCTTGGCTACTAGCTAAAATATGTTTCTGAATATTTTATTTCAGTTAATGATTATTTTATTTCAAGTATTGATATTAACCCACACTTTATGAATTTAATAGTGTTTTATTTTGCTTTCTAAAACTTGTTGAAAATCAAGAAATTAACTGCAATTATTTAACTATTTTTTCTCATGATTTTCTGATTATTAATGTTTCTAAAATAAAAATCCAAATTAATAATAATGAAAAGCGTTAAAAAAAGTGTTTATAAAAGTGAAAATGAAAACTATATTTTAAATAATAAGTGTTAATTGGATATGCTGTCAAATGAATTAATTATTTTCCATATATTTTTACATTTTAATAATTTGTTTGTATAATAATATAATGATTTGACAATGTAAAAGCCATTTACTTAATTTAGAAAAAATTATTTTAGTTGCCATTATTATTTTTATTGTATTATTATTATTTAATTGTTATTATTTTAGTTTTAACCAGGCTGTTGGGGGTTGTTAGCATCAATCACAGTAAACCTGTGCTCTAGAACACAAAGCACTGCTGTTTTCAGACTCTGTGAAGGTGTTATTGAGCAGAGAAACCACAGAGTCTCATGTTAGTGTTCTGTAGAAGCACATCTACATGAATGATTACACTCCTTACTCAGAATCGTGTCCTGAATCCACTCTGAGAACAGCAGACGTCTTTCAGAGGGAACTCCAGCATCAGAGATTCTCTGTTATCTACACAGATCTTTGTGTTTGCTGTGCGTTCCTCAATCAGGAAGAAGCAGACGGAAGACAGGAAGTGGCTTCTCATTGTTCTGTGTCCAGAGGGGCCTTTCTTATCCTTCCTCTCTTTAGCGTCTAAAGCGATGTGTGTGTGTGTGTGTGTGTGTGTGTGTGTGTGTGTGTGTGTGTGTGTGTGTGTGTGTGTGTGTGTGTGTTGATCTGGTCTCTCCTGGTTTTCGGTGTAAATCCGGTGTGTTTTTCGTTACAGTCACGTTTAAGGCAGTAACACATTTCAGTTAATGATTGACAGCTCACTGGAATATTTCAGATTATTCCAGCCCAAAAACTCTAGAGTACGTGTGAACTAGACTGAGTTAGTCATTTATTTCTATAGTGCTTTATACAATAGTTTCTTTCAAAGCAGCTTCAGGACAATAACAGAGTCAATTCATTAATTATGAACCAAATTCAATTGAAACAAAAAAGCAGCTCTACAGAAGACAATAGAGTTCAGTTCGGTTCAGTTCAGTGTGTAAATGTTGCAAACTCAGTGTCATTATTCAACGCAAATTTTGAGCTCATCCAATAAAGTGATATTTATTAAAAGCAAATCTCACCTGGTTGATTGTTGATATCATTAAATGTAAACTACCCTCACATCCAGAGATACATATTATAAACATTAGCAATATGACTTTGAAACAAAGTATAGAAATCACTATATAAATGTATAAATGGGTGAATTTAGTTGCATTTACTACAGAGTTATAGTTAACTAACTAAAACTAAAACCAAAGCGTTTTTTTTTTGTAAAGAAATTTATATATTTTAATAGAATTAAAAATAAAACATAAAAAGCTTAAACTTCTTTTATTTCAGCTTATTGTCAATACCACTTCTTTAATTTTTATGTAGTTTAACATGATGTAATAAAATAACTAGTGCTGTCAATCGAATTATCCCGTACAAAATAAAGGTTTTTGTTTGAATAATATATGTGTGTGTTCTGTGTATATTAAACATGTATATATAAATACAAACACAGTTTACATGTGTTTACATATTATAAATAAATATATTTAATATATATAAAATATTTTTTTCTGAAATATATACATGCATATGTGTGTATTTATATATACATAATAAATATACACAATACACATACATATATTATGTAAACAAAAACTTTTATTTTGGATGTGATTAATTGTGATTAATCATTTGACAGCACTAAAAATAGCTAAAACTGAAATATAATTCATGCTAAAAATGACAAAAACATCAAAAAATTACTAAAACTTCAACTGAAACTAAAATGAAAACAGAAAAAAAATACTTGAAAATATTAATAAAAACTTAGTAGTTTACTAGACATGCAATGTCAGCAAACTGATGAACAAAACAAACGCAAACGTGAAGATTGTGCATCTGTAATTATAGACGAATGTCATGATTACAAACAAGTTTATTAATGTATTTAATGTTTTTAGTCATTAATGTAGATTAGAGACGAATCATCTGTTGCACCTTCTGTCTGTTTTACACTCTCAGGAGGGTTTTGTAGCCCTGCAGGTATGAAACTGACAGAACAAATCTCACACACACACATACGTACACACACACACACACACACACACACACTCACACACACACACACACTGTATAAACATGCTTTCTGACTGTACGTCATCTGAATTCCTGAGCTGTATGTACAATAGTCCAGTTCTTACATGCATCTGTAAAAGCGATGATGGAAATATTATTTTCTGTCTTTAATTTGTCATCATTCTTCACTGATTGTGAAACACAAGAGCTCTGTATGAACATCAGTTCAGACGTCAGAATACTGTTCTAAGGCTTTTTTTTAAAGTTTGGTTTTGCACAGTATAAAATAGATAATAAATAAAAAACAAGAAAACAATTTATATACAGTGCAGGAAGAGAATGAAAATCTGTAAGGGCTTGTTTAAAGCCAGAGTTATAATTTCTGTTATATATTTTTAAATTAACTTTTTTTTTTTATAATTTTGCTGTTTTTGTCATTTGTAGTAGTTTTTATGTATATGTATTTTTTATTTCTGTTATTTACAGTTATTTTAGTAAAGTTAACCTTTATTATAATTCAAGTAACACATATATACATATTTAATATATTATATTATTTTGTTTTAGTTTTTGTTTCAGTTTCTATAATAACCCTGTTTAAAGATACTGTCTAAACAATATATCATTTTAAAACTAAATGAGCATACAGAAATGTATATTACTACATCAAACTAATAAAACCACAAATATCGATACAAGTTGTCAATACCATATATGTTTTGTTTTAGTTTAAACTATTTTCTGCACTTTCAAATGTTTGGGTGTCTTTACAATAAATGACACCTGCTGTGATATTTAGTTTAATGTTGCGACTAAACATTCACACAATTTTGGGTCAGTATACAGTCATTCTGTTATCAGGAGTGGGATATGCATGTGTTTTTTTTTTTTTTTTTTAAATGTTTTTTTGTTTTTTGTTAACTCAGAACACTCTAACAATAGCTGCTTAAATTAGGACAGTTTGGGGTGTAGTTGGTGTAGTCATGTAAGTGATATTTATGGAAAGCAAATTCAGTTATGCACATTAACATCAGTGATGATGTACACTGGTTATTAATTTCTGTTTAAAACCCTCATGCATGTAGTTTCATATGCAGCATGTGGTGTAATATTGTCCCCACAGTGGGATCTTGTGTGCAAGGTATTGTGATGCATTAAGACAGAACACGTTGATCTTATTCTGCTGTAAATCACTCTTATAATCCATCCAAACATCCAGTGAATTAACATAATTTCATAATCATCATGGCAGAGAGAGAAGCGTGTTACAGCGTGCCTCATGAACACTGACGCATCACAGTAATGATGCTTAACGATGCTTCAGGGACAAAATCATCCCCAGAAGTGAGAGAAATCAGACAGATTTCTGAAAATAAAGTCTCTTCTGCTCACCAAGGATGCATTTATTTGATCTAAAATGCTGTAAAAATTGTGAAATATTATCCTAATGTAAAACAGCTGTTTTCTATGTGAATATCTATTAAACTGTAATTTATTTCTGTGATGCGCAGCTGTATTTTCAGCATCATTACTCCAGTCTTCAGTGTCACATGATCTTCAGAAATCATTCTAATATGATGATTTGCTGCTCAAGAAACATTTCTGATTATTATCAATGTTGAAAACAGTTGTGCTGCACAATATTTTTGTGGAAACTGTGATACATTTTATTTTTCAGGTTTCACGGATGAATAGTGAGGTCAAAAGAACAGTATTTATTTATTTCAATAATTTCAACAGGGTTCCTGTATTCTATTGTTTTCTGTTCCAGGAACATCAACCTGCTCAAAGTACTTCCTCCATTCACTGGATATCTGAGCTCACTCACTTCTGCTGTTTGATTCTGTTGATTGACGAAACAGATCCTTAAATACTGAAACACACACACACACACACACACACGCACGCACGCACACACACACACACACACACACACACACTTGAGGGGCTTTTAATCTACAATTACCCACTTACAGTCATTAACCAGCACAGAGGAATCAGCTGTGTCTCTGAAGAGAAACATTCCACACACACACACACACACACACACACACACACACACACACACAGCATGTGCACAGCAGGAGTGGTGGGCGGGGCCAAGGGTCATTGTGGTACCATGGCAACACTGTGTTTACAGTTCAGGGTGGGCAGAGTTTGGAATGCAGGAGACAAAACCGAAGAGCCTCACCTTACACACACACACACACACACACACACACACACACACACACACACACACACACACACACACACACACAGACACACACACACACACACACACACATATGCATGTTTATCTAGTTTGTGGTCAGTAAGATTTTTTTGAAACCAATTAATACTTTAATTCATCAAGGCTGAATTAAACTGATGAAGAGTTACAGTAAAGACATGTATACTGTTACAAAAGATTTCTATTTCAAATAAATGCTGTTCTTTTGAACTTTCTATTCATCTGTGAATCCTGAAAAATAAAATGTATCATAGTTTCCACAAAAATATTGTGCAGCACAACTGTGTTCAACATTGATAATAATCAGAAATGTTTCTTGAGCAGCAAATCATCATATTAGAATGATTTCTGAAGATCATGTGACACTGAAGATTGGCTTAATGATGCTATTTATATTAGAATAATATTTAAGACTTTTTACAGTATTTTTGATCAAATAAATGCAGTTTTGGGGAGCAGAAGCGACTCTCAGAAACATTAAAACAAACGTTTGCTCTCCTCCAGACGGCTGTCATATTTCTCACACACTCAGTTCAGCATAACATCTTGAATTAAACAAACACCATCACGTCCCGAGAGCCTCAGTCTGCCGCACAGAACGAGATGATGATCTGCACACAAATAATCACAGAGATTCACACTAACAGCATTATGAGTGTGTGTGTGTGTGTGTGTGTGTGTGTGTGTGAGTCACTGCATGAGTGTTTAATTATTAACACTCTTCCCGCAGAGACAGACAGAAACCATTACTGAATTTGATGTCATAAAGAACTAAAGGATGTTAAAAGTTCTTCATCCAACTGTCAATGCCAATAAAGAACTCTTATTTTCAGGAGTGTGAGTTTATTTCAGTGTGCTGTTAAATTATTGTTTTCCTCCATATAGTGTCCATATGGTGTAACAGATCCACACACACACACTATAATACTTACAATGAGACTGTATTCTGTGTCTGGACACCTGAAACCCTGCAGCGTTTCTCTGGATTCACCCCACAGCCTGCAGACAACATGATTCACCAAACAAAAGACCTCAGATTCTCAGAGCGGTTCCCACAGCGGCCAACACACACCTCCAGAGAAACAGCAACGTCTGTTGACTTTGATATTCTAGGTATTATCAAATTGCCAGAGTTTTGAGAACGGAGTGGACGTGGAGGACTATAATGTAACAAGAGCTCGTTCAAATACTGAGGTGCTAAACCATTCAGGACTTTATAAGTAATAAGCAAGATTTTAAAATCTATACGATGTTTGATAGGGAGCCAGTGCAGTGTTGACAGGACCGGGCTAATATGATCATACTTCCTGGTTCTAGGAAGAACTCTAGCTGCTGCATTTTGGACTAACTGGAGTTTGTTTACTAAGCGTGCAGAACAACCACCCAATAGAGCATTACAATAGTCTAACCTTGAGGTCATAAACGCATGGATTAACATTTCTGCATTTGACATTGAGAACATAGGCTGTAATTTAGATATATTTTTAAGGTGGAAAAAATGCAGTTTTACAAATGCTAGAAATGTGGCTTTCTAAGGAAAGATTGCTATCAAATAGCACACCTAGGTTCCTAACTGATGACGAAGAATTGACAGAGCAGCCATCAAATCTTAGACAGCATTCTAGGTTATTACATGCAGAGCTTTTAGGTCCTATAATTAACACCTCTGTTTTTTCAGAATTAAGAAATAAGAAATTACTCGTCATCCAGTTTTTTATATCGACTATGCATTCCGCTAGTTTTTCAAATTGGTATGTTTCACCTAGCCTCAAAGAAATATAGAGCTGAGTATCATCAGCATAACAGTGAAAGCTAACACCGTGTTTCCTGATGATATCTCCCAAGGGTAACATGTAAAGCGTGAAAAGCAATGGCCCTAGTACTGAGCCCTGAGGTACTCCATACTGCACTTGTGATTGTGTGTGTGTGTGTGTGTGTGTGTGTGAGACAGGCCTCAATTGGCGGCTGATCGGTGCAGGCTCTTTCATGAGGAGTGTTGTGCAAGTGTCTCACAAACATCTTCCTGCTTTTATCGTGCCGTTCCCTTCACTGCCAAACACTGAAGCGCATGGAGGCGAGCATCAGACCTGTGGACGTGTGTGAGTTCACACACCTGTAGACGCCGTCTCTCATCCGTCACGTTCAGACAGCAGCGAGGACAGAGGCTTTCTGAATTATTAACCAAGAGGTCAGAGGTCAGAACAGAGGTTGCAGGAGAATCTGATGAAATGCAGTAGGTTTCAGTGTGCGAGCAACAAAAATGAGCAGATCTCAAAAACATCAGTTTATAATGAACGAAAAACATACAAACGAGGTATTGTTCTTGATGGATCAGGAGCTTTAATGGAGTTTGATTTAGTGTTATTTTAGTATCATTGAGGTTCTATTATAGTTTTTATTAATAGTTTTTATGTTTATGTATTTTTAAATAAATTATTAATTTTTATAAAAAGTTTATAAAGTTTTAGTTTTACTTTATCAATTTTAGTTACAATTTTTAGTTTTTTAGATGTCTCTATAGTTTTTAATCATTTCTATTTCAGGTTTTGCTTAAGCTATTTTAGTACATCAAGATTAACCAAATGGCTTGAGAATGCAAGTGTGTGTGTGTGTGTGTGTGCGTGTGTGTGTGTTTGAGTGTTCATGCCACGGCATGTTCTCTCCTCTCCTGCTTCCAGCGGTCTGAACAGGGAATGAAGGGAATTTCTAGTAAATTCCAGACTCTGGGATGTGAGCCGTTGACATTGAACATGAAAGTGCAGATTAGATCGGCGTTTCAAGGCGATTGATCACGTTATTGATTACAGTGACGGCTGGAACACTAAATGCCTTTCCAATCGACCGTTTAGAACATCAGCAAAACAATGTTTCCTATACAGAAGTCTCTCTCTCTCTCTCTCTCTCTCTCTCTCTCTCTCTCACACACACACACACACACACACACACACACACACACACACACACACAGTACTGTGAGGCCCCGCCCCCTCTGCAGGAGTCTCGGCGCTACTCTGCGTCGCGTCGCTCCAGTCTGATCAGATCAGAGTCACGCCGCGCTGCTGTCTGTGGGCTTCTCCGCGTCTGTTCTCTGTGGAAGAGCGGAATCACGCGCGTGTTCTGCGGGAATCCAGCGGCGGGATCGCGTGTGTTTGAGCGCAGGTAAGATCTGTTACATATTAAATCAGACTGGAGCTTTGATCTGGATCCGCTTTCAGAACCAGATTCAAACACAGGCTGAGTTCATATGGACCGGATCAGTCTGGTTCATGTCCGCTTGGGTTCATTCATTCGCGTGAAGCTGGATTTTGACGCGACGCGCCCTGTCGCGCTGGTTTTATGATGGTCTGATGTTACTGTCAGCGTTTCTGTAAATCTCCTGTTTCCACATAACGCGCGTTTCTATCGCTGATTATGACATGCTAGTTTTTCCAAACCGGTGTGAAACTGGATTGTGCAATCTGATGACCCAATGACTAAAATCAGTATAAATGACCATTAGATCTCCTTCAAACATTGAAAATCGCTTTGTTGACATTTAGTTCATTTGTTTTCTCATTATACCTCATTTCCCTAAGTGTACAAATTAATAGTTTGGTGAAACTGTGTTAAATTCTGGAAAAGCTCTGTAAAACATGTGTCCCTGCAGCACAGAAGCAGTCATCAGTAGCACAGGTATATTTGTAGCAATAGACAACAATACATTGTATGGGTCACAATTATACCTTTTTATTTTATGACAAACATCATTAGGATATTAAGATCATGTTCCATGAAGATATTTTGTACATTTCCTACCGTAAATATATCAAAACTTAATTTTTGATTAGTAATATGCATCGCTAAGAACTTCATTTGAACAACTTTAAAGATGATTTTCTCAATATTTTGGATTTTTTTTTTTTTTGCACCCTCAGATTCCAGATTTTCAAATAGTTGTATCTCAGACAAATATTGTCCTCGTAACAAACCACACATCAATGGAGAGATTAAGATGTATAATTTTTTTTTATAATTTTTTTTTTTTTAAGTTGACCGGTGTTGTGCTTCAGGGTCACATATTATCATAAACATCCTTTTAATTTGAATCGATATTGTTCACATGGTGTCTTTAAGGAAGTGAAATGTCTAATTGGTGGATTCATATGGAATTTGTGGAATGCATGTTGGCTTATTTCATATTTTGGCTGGTTTGATTGGCAGTAAGAGTGTGTTTTAACACATCTGAAGTCTGATTGCACAGTAAATGCATGCGTCTCGTGGGCTGCAGGTAAAGATTTGGTGTTTGTGACACTTAAGGGTTTAAAGCTCTCAGCAGAAGCACTGGAGGAGCGTCACCCTTCCCCCTGAGCAACATCTGAAGCCAAAAACATTCATTGTTCACAAATGCTGAAGTGTTTTCAGCTGCTGCAGGAACAAAGAGCTTCTGCTTCTCCTGTTGTGTCTTGGGTTTTGACTTGTCAAGCTTGTTGCCAGAGAGTCTAACGGCTCGACTCACCCTGAGCAAACACAGAACGGCCGGCGACACTTCAACCTGTGGGCCATTATTTATCTGTCCACACATGCTCATAAACATCATAGAGCTTCTTGAAGATTAAGATCTGCTTCTGCAGTGTCCCTCACATCAGAATCTCTACTAAAGGAAGTCATAGAAGAACCCTTTTGGTTCTCCAAAGAATCTTTTTGCACTCTGAAGAACCATTGTGCGCTGGAAAATTATCACTATCAAAAATAACAGTTTTCATGGTGATGCCATAGAAGAACCATTTTGGTTCACCTTTCAGTGATCGGTTCTTAAAAGAACCATTTTTTTTCTTTGAACAACATTTAAAAAATCTAAAGCATCTTTTTTTTTCCACTTTAAAGAACCTTTTGTGGAATGGACAGGTGTTATGGGTGTCAAAGGTTCTTCATGGAACCATAGTTACCAATAAAGTGCATGTTAAAATTAATTGTATTTAAAGACTGTAAAACATAAACTAAGGTGGTGATATGGGTGTCATATTGTCAATAATCTCAAAAGAGGTTTTTGCACTCTTAAGAACCAAAGTGCATTGGAAAAGTTTCTTGGATGTTAAAGTAGCATTATTTGCATTTAAAGACTGTAAAACAAACTAAGGTGGTTCAGTCCAAATGAAGGAGTGGTTTATGGGTAATATATCAAAAATGCATGACATATTCACCATGATATGTTGAGGAAAAATAAAATTAAGCACCATTTATTTGGCCATGTAGAGTTTAAGAAGTCATTAGACTTCATTGTCTTTATTTCATCATCTTTCCCAAAAGAATATTTTATTTTCTAAGTGTGAAGAACATTTTAATAATCCAACCTAAAAATCAATGTGCATTGGAAAAGTTTCATGGGCGTTAAAGGTTCTTCAGGCAAGCATCAAATGCTGATGAACAAACTTTGTTTTTAAGTGCAAAATGATTGATGGTTTACAGTCTTTAAATGCATATTATCTTTGACATGCTACTTGAACATCCATGAAATGTTTGCAATGCATTTTGGGGTTTTTGTAAAGTAAAAAAGCTCTTTGGGGAACCAAAATGGTTCTGTTTTACAGTGTTTAAAACCCAAATAATCTTCAACATGCCAGCAAGCGGACTAAAACAGAGCCACTGATTCATCAGCCATTGATCGAGGGTCAGTAGATTGTTGACCCCGTCCATCTCCACTCCTCTTTCCCAGGCCGCCAAAATTAGAGGCTCTTCTGTTCTTTCCATGTCAGGCTTCAGAAAGCGTTCTCGAGGCGGGAGCGTTCTCTGACGGGAGGAATGTGAGGAATGTGAAGAGGAGACTCGCACCACCGTGAGCTCTCACACCACAACGACGTCTAGCGCATCTTCTCGCCCGCCAGACACCAGCCACGGTGCGAAATCTCACAGATTTGTTTTCACTCTCGAGCGGGTGAAGACCTTTAGATATCTGAGCCACAGAAAGAGCGGCTGTGCTGTCAGAAATGGAAAGAAAACCATCTTTATGGCCACATTCTAAATTTTTGCCAGAGTAAAATGAATCGTTACCTGAGACCAGTGTTGGGCAGTAACTAGTTATAATATGTGACCCTGGAGCACAAAACTAGTCATAAGGGTCAGTTTTTAGAAACTGAGAGTTTTGAAAGCTGAATAAATAATCTCTCCATTGGTGTCTGGTTTGTTAGGAGGACAATATTTGTCTGAGATACAACTATTTGAAAATCTGGAATCTGAGGGTGCAAAAAAATCTAAATATTGAGAAAATCACCTTTAAAGTTGTTCAAATGAAGTTCTTAGCAATGCATATTACTAATCAAAAATTAAGTTTTGATATATTTACAGTAGGAAATTTACAAAATATCTTCATGGAACATGATCTTTACTTAATATCCTAATGATTTTTGTCATAAAAGAGAAATGTATAATTGTGACTCATACAATGTATTGTTGTCTATTGCTACAAATATACCTGTGCTACTGATGACTGCTTCTGTGCTGCAGGGACACACATTACTTTTTGCAGTAACTAGTAGTGTAGCTAATTACTAATAAGATTTCAGTAATAATATTACAGTGACCATCCATAAAACAGCTCGTTTTATGCCTCAACCCCTACTGATTTGAAATCCAATATTTCTTAGATTTATTTTCATAATTTCACATGAAGTCAGCAGAGCATCAGGCAAGCTTGGAAATATGGAAACCCTTACATTTAGTGGATGGAAATATTGGCATTACATTGATTTTGTGAGGAGAAACGATGATCTGGACACTGATGTGTGGCAGTACTTTATTCTGGCGTTACACGGCTTGCCCACAAACATCCCTCTGATCGCATTTTGTTTGTATAAAATCTTTTTAGAGAACAAAACATTTTCTTATGAACATATGATTTCTTTCATAAAATACATTTTGGAATCTAATCATATATGGGTAACAGAGAAATTAGCTTCAAGCTACACATGATATTTAATGAGATGAATGCAACACTTGTATTTAAATGTTACTATTAATCACCACTGAGTGTTTGTAATAACTTCTGACAGCAATCCCATGTGCACTTTGGTCAAATGATGGGGCGGAAATATTTTGTTAATAATATTTTAGAAAATGTTTTATGCCAAATATATGCAATTACAACTGCTGTGGGGTGTGAAAGAAAAGTAATGTAACTAGTAGTGTATCAGCTGCTCAGGTTCAGGTATGCCGTCTTATTTGAAAAAGGTCACGTTATTTCCTGTTTTAAGCATCCGTGCCTTTAAATATAACAGCAACTGCTTCTGTGAATAGATTGCTGTATCAAACAGAGTCATTGTGCAACAAGACATTTGTAAATGTGGTTTAGAAACTCGCACCTGCTGCTCCTTTTTTGTTTTAAAAAAAGAGCATATTTCTTCATTAAGAGTCTAGAAATGAGCCACATGTGCGCAGGAAAGGTAATTAATTACCTGAAAGATTTCCATCTGGTGCCGTCCTGTGAAAACCACTAAACAAATGTGTTACGGTCATTAAATATTTGCATTATAATTTGCTGCATATTTTCAACTTTGAAACAAGTTGCATGGATCTTTCCGGCTACTGGTTGATGTTTTTAAGGAATTGATTTGGAAAGATCCAGATTTGATACATGCAACTTGTTTAAGGTTGAAAATATGCAGTAAATTAAAATGCATGTATTTAACGACCATAACACATTTGTTTAGTGGTCCGGCTCGGCTTATAGAAGGTCATTCGTCCGTGTGTTTGAACAGAATGAGTTTGTTAATGTCCTGATTCCGGCTGCGGTTGAGTTTCATGTTGTGGGTGAGTAAGTCTCTCCAAAGGAAAGCTCTCTATGGAGGGAGGGACGGGGAACTGGAGAAGCAGATTTGCACCTTTTGTTTTTCACTAGTAAGCGTGAAGTACTTTCATCTAATTATTTAGGCCAAAGACTCTTACACAAGTGCATTTCGATCTCAGAAACACTTCAGATGTACAAAGGTTTATGCAAAGCTGTAAAGAAAAACTTTTGAGTTTTTCAGTGGCAGCATGTTGATATTTCTGGAGCCACTTTTTTATTTTTTTCCTCAAAATTCAGTGCTTTACATTTTTATTATTCTGGACTGTATATTTTATCTATCAAAAATGTCTATTCAGTTGATTTAATTAAACTTTTACCACTTAATGATTATTTAAAATTTTGACAGTTTTAGGGTGCTATGAAATACTTAATTTTTCTTCTAAATTCTGTTTTCATCTTTCTGGATTTTGTGGTTTATTCACAGTTAATTCATACGACTATAACAGTATAATCAATCTTTGTAAATGTAATCATGTGAAAATACACCAGTTATTTACAACAAAACATTGCAAAAAAGATGTCATGTTTTAATTAAATAAAGTCTCTTGATTGTGTAACATTCCTTAAAATCCTGATAAATTTCCCCCAAAAATCCTGGAAAGTTTCCCAAAAAATCCTGATAAGTTTTCCCAAAAAATCCTGATAAGTTTTCCCAAAAAATCCTGATAAGTTTTCCCAAAAAATCCTGATAAGTTTTCCCAAAAAATCCTGATAAGTTTTCCCAAAAAATCCTGATATGTTTCCCAAAAAAAATCCTGGAACGTTTCCAAAAAATCCTGATAAGTTTCCAAAAAAAAAAAAAAAAAAACCTTGAATGTTTCCCAAAAAAAAATCCTGATAAGTTTCCAAAAAAATCATGGAAAGTTTCATAATTTTTCTGCAACCTTAGAATATTTTTTTTTTTTATTTATTTTTTTTTTGCCTTTTTGCCTTTTTGCAACCTTAATAATTAGTAGTGGTAGTTTGAGAAGTTAATTTCACTGCTAATATTTCTGTCAATATTTCTCCCAGTTAAACCAAACTTATGTTGGTGTTTTGTTGTGAAGACCTTTGAGTTTCTTTGTGTTTGATGATTGTTTTCATAGCCCTAAACATATGATTAAGTAATTGTCCAAATGCATGTGCTTTTTCATATCAAACATATACACCAGCATAACTCAAAATCATCTTAAATGTATCTTGTGTTTTCTCAGGTGAACAGGCTGTTGATCTCCTGTACCACACACTATGTGACCAAACACCGTCGTCTGTTCTCAGCTTGTTCCAGACGCAGTAGAGTCGATAAGACAGGAGCTCGAGGTCTATGTTAAAATGTCTGCGTGTGGAGAGTTTGCAGAGCACGTGTGGAAACCAGGATCCTGTAAGAACTGCTTCCATCCTCGCAGCGCTCACGGACAGACCGGCACGGCGGGAGGCGCTTGTGTCCGAACGAGTCTGATCGGGGAAGACGAGGATGGGGTGACGTCTCCCTCTCCGTATAGCAAACCCACCATCGCTGTCAGACCCACCATGATGAGCATGGATGTCACAGTGGAGGTCAAGACAGACATGAATACAGAACAGGTATCTGCAATGAATTCATTGAGTGGATGAACTCTTAAAGGAATACCCAAAGATGAAAATCTGCTGAAAGTGTGCTCACCCTCAGGTCATCCAAGATTAGGATGAGTTTGTTTCTTCATCAGATTCATCTGATGAAGAAACAAACTCGTCAACTTCTTGGATGGCCTGAGGGTGAGCACATTTTAATTTTTGGGTGAACTGTTCCTTTGAACTTTTATTATGTTGAAAGTCAGTGATATCTTCAAGGTGGGTGGGGTTTGGTCAACATACTCCTCTACATGGGTGGAGACTGGAATGTCTTTGTGAACGCAAGATAACAGACTGCCATTCAGCTGTATGCACCCTGTACAGGGAGGCAGTGATATGGACACATTTAGGCTGTTTAAACAAAGATAACTAGATCACCGCCAAGGGCACTGAATCATTTCTGTGACAGACTACAAAGCAAACACATGGACACAGTCACATAAAGTCATCTGTGGAGTCAAATAAGATGATTGATTAGTTACTTGTAGGGTTGGGAACCGAGAACCGGTTCTTATTCAGAACTGGATATGTTTTTTGAAAAGAACCGTAACTGTGAAAAATTTCTATGTTTCGGTTCTGAAAACGGTTCTGGTGCGACACGTGACCAAGCGCTGTGAGCAGCCTTGCTCCGGTGTTCTGACGATTCGCATTTCCCATAAAGGATGTCACAAACCAAATAACAGGAACGATTACTGAGCACATTGATTGCAATGACGCACACTCCACAGACGCGCGTGCCGCGTAGTGTCTTTAACTGCTGAACACATGTTTCTCACGACTGTACTGCACTCACGCCTTTGATAACTGCACATCATTTTGTCTGACTGTACATGTACCGCCAGCGCACAGCACCTGCCGCCACTAAATTACATTATATTTGTCCCATATTGTCATTAATATACATACTGACTTCAACTTGGACCACTTAATAAATAGACTGCTATTGTTATGTAAGTATGAGGGTTAGATTATTTAGTGTACAGGTCATTTCAAGAGTGATAAACAAAGTCATAGAAAATTTTTATTTGCATTAATTTTAAATATTTAAAAATGTGGAAACCACTCATTGCATCACAGCATCTCCTGACTGCATTATTATTTGTAAAATAGGGGCTTTATGGAGTGTGTGTATACATGTTTATATGTATAACAGTGTATATTTCATTAATTTAGGGAAATGAACAAGTGTCTTAGCCCTCAAGGGACTATTTGACCAACCAGCTTATTCCTGCTTGAAAAAATTTTATTGATAGTGTAAAAAACATAAAATTTGAAGCACATGCTGATTGATGGACTAGCATTACTCAACATTACCTACTACCTTCCAGCAACACTATATTCAGTGAAGGTAAAATAGTAAAAAACATAATAATATTTCATTTAAATGGAACCGGAATCGGAAACGGAAAATTTGTATAATGTAATATATGTTGAATTTTTACATTGCCAACCTTTAAATTATGTTGACAGTAAGTAATAAACAGTATTGAGCATTGAGTAGTTGAGTATTGTGCATTTTTCCTTACCACTATTTTTTTAATAGTTGTTTAATGATTTTAATGGAACCGGAATCAGAACCGGAACCGTTAGGCGGAACCGGAACCGGAAAATTTCTAACAATTCCCAACCCTGTGTATATTGAGTATGTTTTTATAATAAGCTTTTTTATTGTAAACACAATGATCCAGTGTTAGAATTTTTCCCAGACTTATAATTGCTTCTGTATCTTAGAACAACCAGAAGACTTCTGTAGGACTGAAGAAAGCTCTGGATTTGGCTCCTCTGTACATCGATAGCAATGGATGTAATAAATCTCTCAGAGAAACCATAATACAAAACAGCATCTCTGGAAAGAAGTTCTCCACAAACGTTCGTTCTCCCACTGGATTATCCAAAGACTGCATGATAATCAGCAATATATTTCTGAGTCAAGATGATGGAAGTGTTCAACACAGTCTGAAAGAGAATGGGAACAGTGGCTCCTATAGACAGATGACCAAAGCGGTCAAGAGCACTTACGCCAATGGAGATCTATGTCTTCACAACGGGACTGGAAACAGTGATGGAGTTACAAGTCCTCTAAGGGCATCCGCAGTGGAAAGGCAAGCCAGAACCGCACCAGGGAATGAAGTTAATGGATCGTCCAATGAGACGCCAGGTACTTCACCGTCTCCAATGACTCCAGACTCCTTCCGCGAAAGCCTATCAGACTCGTGCTCCAATCGGAGCAGTGTGGATTCGTTAGTGGGACTCCAGAGTCCTCAGAAGTCTCCAAGCGGGCTCAAGGAAAGGGAGCCGATCTATGCTGAGAGCACCAAGAGGAAAAGACGACTCAATGCTCAATGTGACGGGAATGCTCCACAATCCTCCGAGTCTGAAACCGAAGTCAACGTAAGCGACAATCAAAGAGCAACTATTACTGTTGTCGCCGCCCATACTGAGGCAAACAACCGGACGTTTTACCTGAGCAGCCCGGATTCGGCCGTAAGCACCCAATGGAACCACTTCAGCCCAACCGCGCCCAAAGACCCATCAGGCCCGTCATTCACTTGGCCAAATGCTCCTGTTGCCACCGAAACGACCCAACCCAAGCCTCAATCCAGTCCCCCTGTTCCTCCTAAGGTCAGCACCCGTCCACCAAGACTTGGTACCTCCAGTCTCTCCTTAGCATTACCCGAGCTCAGCTTTCACGTGGTTCTTCCTCCAAATCAGATGACCTCGCAAGTGCACACCAATGCTCATGCCGTCCGACACAAGTCCAACAGCGCCTCTAGTTTGGAGGGATGTATTGACGAGGAAGAAGAGGAGGTCGAGTCCAAGAGATTGGGCTCTTGTTGTGGGCTAGGCGACTCCATCAATGCTCCTGCTGTTCCGTCTAGAGAATGGACGAGCGAGAGCAATGCAATGCCAGGCACCGCCAACAAAAGCACCAGTCAAATGCCGGCAGAGGATGGCAGAGCCCAAGAGAGCTTGCCCTTGAGCCCGTCTCCTCTCATCCACTCCAGTGAACACAACACCAGCCGGGATCCCGCGCCGCCTCCGCCGCCTCCCAAAAAACATCACCGGTGAGAGCTGCATCCTTATTTTATGCTGTTTGCCAGGATATTAATCAGTTGATCATATTGATTTTTTCCTTTGATGGAGCCAGATTAGTCTTAGTATTTATGGTGCCCTCACGTGCTTTGGTAAATAGTTTCCTAGTCATTTTTGGACATGGGTTAAGGTTAGGGCTTGGGAATTCGGACCTGAATAGGCTATCAAGTTGGATTTATGACTTGGAAACCTGGAGATAATTATAAGATAAACATGATATCTGTTGGATTTTGACAAAGCACTTGAATGCAGTAAATTAGACTTCAGTATAAGGAAGTATTCAGAATTAGGAAATTTCCAATAGCTCATGAAGGCAGCGTAAATTGGTCTTTGCATTTACTGCAGTTATATTGTTTTTTTCTGGTTTGCCTGACCAGGTAATTTCAATTAATTTAAAAGCTCTTGGTATTGCTAGGTAGTCAGCTGGTATAGAAAAATTTCTCAAGTTGTATTTATGGCTGGGGAAACTTGCTGATAATTTTGATACCACAGTTTTTGAGTTGGGAGGATGAAACTTTAAACTACGAATGCTTTCTCTTGCATTACAGTCATTTATTTATGTATATAAATAACCATTTGATGCATGTTGTGTGTATTTTGCTTAGCATTTGTTTGACTGAAGCTTCAGAATCACATGTTGGTTGTCAACGATTGGGACACTACATTTTATTCACAATCCATTGGATATTAATTCAATCTCTTTACTGTGTTTTGGTGTTAATACAGTTTCCCCAAGAAATTGGCAAGAATGAACCTGTTGCCCTCCATTATTCCTGTTTTTCCAAACAACAAAGCACTTAAATGCAATAAACAAGTAAATATGACTTCTGAAGTGGGAATTAGGAAATTTCCAATAGCGCATAAAGGCGGTGTAAGTGCAAAGAGCCAAATATGTTGTTTTTTATACTTTGCCTGACCAGGTTATTTCAATGAATTTAAAAGCTCTTAGTATTGCTAGGTAGAAAAAAAGACCTGTGATAAATAATGTGTGGAAATTGGACATGAGTGGCCTCTCAAGTCATATTTACGACTGGGAAACTTGGAGATAGTTTTAATACCACAGTTTTGAGTTGGGAGGATGAAACTTTAAACAGTGATTGGTAAGGTTTATTAGTTTTTTCCTACGAAACCCTTTCTCTTGCATTACACTTATTTATGTATGTATATAAATTACCATTTGATGCATGTGTGTATTTTACACCGCATTTATTTGACTGAACCTTCAGAATCGCTGGCTGACAATCTGTTGGACTTTCACTAAATATCTCCAATGCATTTTGGCTCTAATAATGTTTCCCCAAGAAATAGGCAAGAATAAACCTGATTTACTCTATTATTCCTGTTTTTCCCAACAACAAAGCACGTGAATGTGATAAACAAGTAACTACGACTTCAGAAGTGGTTTCATATTGTGATGGATTCATTGTGAGAGATTTAGTTTTTTTTGGTTTTGTTTTCTTGTATTGGTTCGTTGTTGACCCTCATAAGGTGATGTGATTCATTGAGCTCAGTGGTTTGATGAGATGAAGTGTTCATTTTGGTGTATTTGTTTCACTCTCGTTCTCTCTGAATGACGTTGATTGTCGTTTGTGTCTGGACTTGTGAGTTTTAGGCTGGTCTCTCTGCTGTTTGTTTGCAGTGAGTTTTTAATCAGTCCTTCATTCAGCCATTATGGAGACTATATCAAGCGCAGATCTGTTCATGCCGTTCTGAATGTGACGCCTGTTCATCAGCGCCATTCGATTCATTTATTCTGCTGTAACCACGTTTAACGTGAGATTTGGGTTTTCTGTAAATAAAGGGCTTGTGTTATTGACACGCCAGCACTGAATGTGTGTTTGGTTGCTGTTGGCCTTTAGTTCATTTAGTTCTTTCAGCCTGATTGAACTTCATCTGCTTAGTCTGTTAACCCCTCGTAACCTGTACACTGTTTTTGCATACAAGAATCGTTATTTTATAAAACAGTCATAACCAATGTTCCCTCTAAGTAGCCTGCCTGCAAAAATTATTTGCGAAAGCCATTTGATTGATTTCTAGTAAATGCAGAATAATTGCAATGCTCGGGCAAACCGCTGTAGAGTTGGTGTTGCTATAGAGTTAGAACCTGTGAATATGGTTAACAGATTTCATAGAAAGAGAATGATGTGCGCCAAATAAGTCACTGTAGAAGTCGAATACATTAATGGTTGTGGTCGAAATAGCTCAACACGAGAACCAACGCAAACGTAATGACGTGAAATAAAACATCATCAGGTTTTAAAGAAGTGTGGCTTGATTGGTGGAAATAGCAGATGATGGGCACAGAACGGTAACAAAACTCAGATTTACAGTCACACACAACTCTTGTTGTGCTTTATTTTATGATTTTATAAAGATATAAAATAATCTTTTATAAAGAATTTTGTTAATGATATTTTTAAAGAATTTCTTGGCAAGTAGCACAACACTGTAAATGATGTTTTCTCAGGTAACCTAAAATGTGCATCATTTAGTTACATCAAGGGTCAGATTAAATATAACTAACACATTTAAATTGGTCATAACCTAATATTTTTTCAGCTAATACCATATTGTATCTGATCAGCAATTTCTCATTAATGAGTGAATGTGAAAACATTTCCACATGAACCACACCAAAAAAAAAAAAACTATAATGCAGTATATATTTATATTTGAGACGTTTTATTTAAATATATTGTATGTTATTTATAAGAACATATAATCTGAGAATTTCCATTATTAACCCCATTCGAATTAATAGAATTTAATTAAATTCCTTTAAAATATAACTCATTATCAGTTAAAAAGTGTACACATTCATGAAACCTACATATATATATCTAACAGAGCAACATACATATTACTCTGAAAAGTTTTCAAACAAAATAAATGCATTTTACTTGCATAAACGTTCATTTTCAGATGAAAAAGTGGTACATTTTTTAGAAGTTCGTCAACAGACTTCAGTCCAAAAGAGTGCGAGATGTGGGGAATAGGAGAAATATATTTTACAAAATTTTTGACACTAATATAACTTTATAGAAAATTTTACAAAATTTATTTTTGACCCTAATGGTGTTCCATACTAGGACTGGGCAAAAAAAAATGTGATTGTTAAACGCGTCATCTTAATAGAAGCGTATGCTGGATCAGCTCTCTGCCCTTCAGAGCTGTTTCCGTTTTATTTGTTCTCATGTCAGACTGACTCACAGGAACATTTGAGGCCCCGAGTCACGTCACGTCACCAAAGTAAAGCGTGCTGAGATCGTCTGCGCTTCCCGTCTGTTGCTGAGCTCCGGATGAGGAGCTGGAGACGCGAGTCAACACACACTCGTATCTGAGCATCGATGCTGCGTGTTTGAGATCTTCATCAGGCGCTGTGTCTCCAAATAAGAGCTTTTTTTAGCAGATTGCAGCGGTTTGTGGTTATTGAAATATGCTGCTCCTATCAGAACCAAACCAAGATACGAACCAAGAGCCATCATCAGATACAGGAGACGGCACTGAAAAAAACAAACTCGTAGAAGCTATTTTTACTCAGAAATAGATAGCACATTTCACAGTTGCTTAGAAAGAAACATAAATAGCACGTTGAATTATATGTGAATTCTGAAGTAGAAAGACTAAAATAGTATTTTCTTGTTCCAGTTTTTAAGAAGTGCAAAATGACACATTTTCTAAACCCAGTCAATGGTTTAAAATGTATTAATGCAGGGTTTCCAAGCTGTTTTTTAGGAATTGATGAAATCATGAAAATGTCCATTTAAATTGAATAAATAAAACAATGTTTAAATTATTTATTTGTTTTAATACATAAAAATTTATCAAGTATTTAATATATTTTAATATTATATTAAACATTAGAAACATATTTGTAGTATTTCATATAATATTAAAATGTATTCAATATATATTTTTTTTATACATGTAAAATCCATTTATAGTATTTTAACATAGTATTAAAATATAATAATTTTAGTGTGTTTAATATATGTTGGTATTGTAAATACTAATATATTATTATTATTAATAATATATATAATCTTTTTTATAATATTTAATGTTATATAAAAATATATATTAAATAATTTTAATATTATATTAAATGAAATTTTTTTTTTTTTTTTTAAAGTCACTTTGATGCCTCCACCGTCCTGACCCGTCCTTAGAGACTAGTTCAGTGCAGGTAACCTGGTCTTTGGCTGGTTATTATTATTATTGGCATACTGTAGTTACAGTAAGGTGATACACCGGTCCTCAGTTAAAGCGTGCAGAGACTCGTCTGCTCCGGACGCTGACGCTCTTCAGGAGATTATTTTGTGCTTCAGTGGAGTCAGAAACAGAAGCTCGTGCTCTTTTCATAACAAATACTAAATGTGCTCCAGCAACGGCAGATTAATCTGAGGTTAACGGCACTTAATGACCTGGAAACACGCTATTTAAAGAGAAGCAGTATGCAAATCTGTCTTTTGTAGGTGTAGTGTTGTAAATGGATCTCATTCAGTGTGGATGTAAATATAAACGTCTTCTGCTGAACACTTTTGAGCTGAAATATTGTCTTGAAGTCCCCCTTACATTTAGGTAATAATAAGGTCATATTTCTGTAATTTAACAACACATTCATACATTTCTCTCATGTAGTTCAATGTTCACGTGACATTCAGGTCAACAAATAAAATATTTAATATTTTTTAGAAAGTGCCTCATTTTGTTTTTATTTTAAAATGTCTTTATTTTAATTTTATATTTGTAGTATTTTATTCATTTTCATGTTTTTTATTTCAATTAAGTTTTATTTATTGATTGTTTTATTTAAATTTTATGCTATCATTATTTTGTTAAATTGTGATTGCTTTATTTTAGCTTAATTGTATTTATTTATTTTTTATTGTATTTTATTC
>CM045070.1:852061-854561 GCA_024542945.1 allo-octoploid hybrid of Carassius auratus x Cyprinus carpio
ATCACAGTTGTGTTTCTATTCGGAATGACAGCAACACTGTGATAAAAGACAAATAAATGTATTTATTTTTTAACATGTATTAATTAATTCATTTTTATTTATTTATTTTTATTAATTACTTAACACCGTATTTTTTTGTTTATTTTTTATATATATATTTTTCGCTACTGCTTGTTTGTATACAGTTTTTTGTCAATGTTGTATAAATATTGTATATATCAATTATGTATTGTATAAATATAATGTAAACCCAGTCATGGCATTAAACTATTTTTAATTCAGTTAATAATTTTTTTTTCATTTCGACTAAAATTAATTAATTATTTCTTATCCCTCTCTCTTTTCTCCTGGTCATGTGATCTAGACTCCACCCTCCGCTCCAGCCCCTCCCCTTTCCCCAGCAGCCCGTTAGGCTCCGCCCCTTCGTCTCCGCAGCCTGATGCGTTGCCCTGCACCAGCCTGGCCAATCAGCTCCAGCCGCCTCCGTTACCACAGAAGAAGCTGGTGAACCGCACCACCTCGGCTCCGAGTGACTCGGGCGATAAACCACTTGCCCGTTCTCGCTCGCGTCTGGGGAACGTGACGTCTTGCTCGTCTCCGCAGCTCAACACGCTGCATCTGCACGCGCTGCTCAGGAACATGGACAGCCGCGAGGGCATCTACTCCAAACTGGGCGGCCTGTACGCCGAGTCTCTGCGGCGGCTCGCGCTCAAGTGTGAGGAGCACTTCTCCAGCGGCCAGAGGAACACGCTGAGGTTCGACGAGAGCAACTGGTCACTCTTCAAACTCACCTGCAACAAACCCTGCTGTCTGTCCGGAGACGCTGTGTATTACTCAGCCTCCTGCGCGTCAGACACTCGAAACACATACGCCGTCAAGGTCAGAGAATATATATGTGTGTGTGTGTCCCTGGAACACAAAGCAGTCATCAGTAGCACAGGTATATTTGTAGCAATAGACAACAATACATTGTATGAGTCACAATTATACATTTCTCTTTTATGACAAAAATCATTAGGATATTAAGATCATGTTCCATGAAGATATTTTGTAAATGTCCTACTGTAAATATATCAAAACTTAATTTTTGATTAGTAATATGCATTGCTAAGAACTTCATTTGAACAACTTTAAAGATGATTTTCTCAATATTTAGATTTTTTTGCTCCCTCAGATTCCAGATTTTCAAATATTGTCCTCCTAACAAACCATACATCAATGGAGAGATTATTTATTCAGATTTCAGATGATGTATACATCTCAATTTAAAAAACTGACCCTTATGACTGGTTTTGTGCTCCAGGGTTACATATATACTGTAAATTATCTATTAAAGGTTTGGAATAAATAAGTTTTTTTTGTAAGAAGTCTCTTCTGCTCACCAAAGCTGCATATATTTGATCAAAAATACAGTAAAAATTCTGAAGTATTATTAGAATTTAAAACAGCAGTTTTCTGTGTGAATATCTGTTAAACTGTAATTTATTTCTGTGATGTGCAGCTGTATTTTCAGCATCATTACTCCAGTCTTCAGTGTCACATGATCTTCAGAAATCATTCTAATATGATGATTTGATGCTCAAGAAACATTTCTGATTATTATCAATGTTGAACACAGTTGTGTCATATGTATGTATATATATGGAATGAAAAATGCATAAACCAATATAAATTCAAAATTTAACATAGTTTTTCAATATGTTTTTTATTATTATTTATTATTTATTTTATTTTTGAATTATTTGACTGGCCCCACAAAAGTGTTGTCTAAAAGGTTAACTAATTAACATTTTTCTATTTAGCAAAGACATTAAAATGAAAACAGAAATATCATGTTACAAAAGATTTTAATTTCATTATTTTTTCTATTCTTTAAAGAGTCCAGAAAAAATTATTTCCGCATTTTTTTTTAATATTGATAAAAATAACCGATACTAATTTAAAGCTTTTAATATTAGATTAATGTTATTAATAATTGTTATTAATATTATTTCACAATATTATTATTAAATAAATGCAGCCTTGCTGAACACAAAAGGCTTTATTTAAAAATATAAAAATATCTTAATTTATTGATATTTAACATCATAGCGTGTCTGTTTTCTCTGTGTGTTGGTCAGATCTGTAAAGGCCAGGCTCCGGACAGTAAGCAGGCTCATCTGTACAGTCTGTCAGTGCAGCAGAGCATCCCGTCTCACTTCAACCTGCAGCAGGACTGCGGTCACTTCATCGCCTGCGTGCCGCGGAGCATGTTACCCAGCGAGGAGAGCGGTCCGGCCGAGCAGGAGCGAGTGGTGGTGATCACCCGGGACGTCCCGCACCAGAGCGTGGCAGATTTCGTCCGCGAGTGGGAGTCGTTCCACCGCGCGCAGCCAGAGGTTTACGAGCGGCGTGTGTGTTTTCTGCTGCTGCAGCTGTGCGCGGGTCTGGAGCATCTGAAAGCGCACGGCGTCACGCATCGAGATCTGTGCATGGAGAACCTGCTGCTGGTGCAGCGTCC
>CM045070.1:859561-881752 GCA_024542945.1 allo-octoploid hybrid of Carassius auratus x Cyprinus carpio
GAGGAAGTGTTATTATGGATTATGAACTCTGTGTATTATAGTGTTGATATTCAGTGTTTATGGCCTTGAACACGTAGGTCAAAGTGCATGTGAGGATGAAGGATTGACTGATAAAATTATGACTCACTCCTGATTGTCTGCTGCTTGGCTCACAAAAGTTCGACTCTGGATCCTGGGAACGTCTGGCTGGATTCCCTGAAATCTGCCCGGTGATTCCAGAAACACACACACACACAAGCTCTTTTGTCATAGGTGGAATGTGTTGCTATGGAATTCCGTCCAATGGAATGCCGTTCCCGAGGGTCCAGAACGAGCCGCTGGACAAAGGCCTTCATTCGCTGCTTTTCTCTTCAGCTGCTTTGAGTCTCGACGCTTCCGGCAGACAATAGAGGCTCCAGAAGAGACTAATGAACTGAGACCTGACGGAGAGCTGATGAATCACACTCCGAGCGGATCTTTCTCGTCTGACAGAGTCTCAACTCGCTGGATTCAACAAGTGAAGCTGCGGGATCTCCCTCAGTCCTTACCTGGATGTGTTCTGAGAAAGATGTTTTATACCTGGTTAACTTCATAATGAATCATGACTGTATTTGGTGAATTACATAAACACAAGCAAAAAGAGCAACTCTAAAGAACTTCTTGCTTTGATTCTCTTTAGACTCAAAACATAGGCCTAAATTTAGGATTTATATATTTGAATTGCATATAAAATTTGGATTACAAAGTTTTAACACAAGTGAGCTTAATATGATGCATGTTTCTGCTCTCAAAATTGGATTTATTGATGATAAATATGTAAAGCTGGTTGTGGTGTTAAAGCATTCAGATTATTAGAGAAATCTGAACGGTTTCATTTATTTATGACTGATAAATGCATCACATTACGTTTATTAGTTTATGTTAAAACTGTAGTCCAACTGCATGGACATTTTATATGCATGTCAAATTAAAAAAAAAAAAAAATCTTGCCTAAATATTTTAGCAAAAACAATTTTTTTAACTGAAGTATTATATAAAGTATATATATTTTAAATAATGTGTTTTATTTGCTAAAGAGCTAAAGTGAAAAGTAAAACTTTAAAATGCTGCCAATTTTTATTTATTTAATCGTTTAATTTATTTTCATGATTTTTTTTCTTAAAGTATTACTTTTTTTTAATACTACAATTAAAAAACAAAGAGAAGTAGGCTAATAATCTCATTCGTTTTTCAGTTTTTATATGACTCAAATACATTCTCCAAACTCAGAATCTCTTGTTTATGCAAAATATAACTTTGTTATTACAAATTAAGCCATTTTTCACGAAGCTGAACCAGGTGTTTGTAGCTGAACCCGTTTAACTCCTTCTTTATTTCTAAGAGTGTAGAAGTATAAAACTGAATCCCGGGATATATGAACATCATCTGACCTCACAAAGATGAAGATGTGCTGTTATTAAACACATAAAGGCCACACATGAGCCTCCTGACCGCTGTCAACAGGAGACATGGAGTCTTATCTCGTATGAATGTGTGATTGTGGGAATCTGCTCGGTTTCTCCTTGTGTTTGTGAGCTTGAAGTGATTTACTGGAACTACAGTAACGTGTCTCTGCCTTTCAGACGAGTATGGCATGATTGGGTTTGATGCTGCAGTGTGACACGGATCTACACGCCCTGCTATGATTGATCTCATCATCAGTGCTCATGAACTCTCTGTGTGACACTGACACCTGCTGCTCGTGTGAGATGCTGCACACTGACTAAGAAGCGCAGAACTACTGCGCATGCGCAGTGCCCACGATCAAAGAGGAAACACATATATAACACTAAAAAACTTTTTCCCGATGTTAATAACAGTGGAATCGTAAATGTGAGGCCTTAAAAATCAACCCAAGCTTTTCTCACTTACAAAAATGCATTTGGATCTATTTTAAAACTTTGTCTACGTCCTGTAAATAAATAAATATAATTAATAAATAGGCCTGAATAAATAAACAAAGAATTAATAACCCAAAAAAAAAAAAAAAAATATATATATATATATATATATATATATATATATATATATATATATATATATATATATATATATATATATATATATATATATAATTTTTTTTTTTTCATGGTTTCTCTATATCTGCTTATCCATGTTAGGTTAATTAATTAATCAATCAATTAATTTTACATGCATTGAGTAGCCTATGTTTAACTAAGTGTGAACCCTTCGATTTTACTTTAATTATGTGTGCATTATTATTGTTTGCACACACAATTCCACACTAAATTAATAATGTTAAAAGTTAAAAATGTAAATTAAATAAAAAATATGAAATTTATATATATATATATATATATATATATATATATATATATATATATATATATTTATAAAGCTAATAAATAATTGTTTGTAAAAGCTGACAGTAAGCAGGCTCAGGTCAAGTATTGAATCATGTTATCGTGCACAGATCATGACATCAGTGTAATTTGGAGACGTCATGTGATAAAATAGAACAGACAGAATACTGCATTGAATGAGTGAATAAATAAATAAATACATTTATTTATTAAATATACACTTTGAGTATTTTGATCCTACGAACCGTCTTCTGTCTTCAGAGCGTGATGATGATGACGTGTGCTGTATGTGATGAATGTGAGCTACGTGACTGTAACCAGAAAATACATAAATGTTAATTACACCTCTTGACCTTTAACCCCTAATCAGCAGATCTGCCTCCAGTCCAGCCGTTTCTGCAGCGAAGCCAATGATTTACATCACACTGGATATGAATATTAATCAGAATCACGATTATTGCTGAGTACTGATACCAAGAATTTGTCTTAGTAAACCAGTGTAAATTATGCAAGAATAGAAAATTTGAAAAAATTTGAAAGTAAGGCATGTAGTAAGATAAAATAAAAAATATAAAATACAAAAAACAAAACAAGTGCACATGCTTACAGCTAAAAACATGAGAATTTACTACTATGATGGTTTCATATACAAAATATAATCACACCTAAAGTAACTAACATTATTAAATATAGTAAATATTAAGGTCACACTTTACTTGTTACAGTGTAATTATACATTTAAGTACTGAGTAATATTAATTAACTACTATATGGTTTAGGGTTACTTGCATGTAATTATGCATAATGTATTGTTATTATAATAGTAAGTACATGTAACATGAAACAAGGACACCTTAAAATAAAGTGTTAATCGTGTTACCAATGTTATAAACTAATAATGATATATAGTATTTTGAACTTGTATCCTCTCTAAACTTTCTCTGTCAATAGCATGACCTTTTCTGTCTCAGATGCATGTAAATAAGGTGCTCAGACATCACAACACGTTCACTTCTCGAAAGCAGAAGCAGAGTCGCTTCCTCTCAGTAATTTTCCACTCGCTGAACAAACGCGCACGAGCACGCGTACTATGGCGAAGGATTGGCTCATGAATATTAATGACGCAAGCGCGCGTTCGCCCATTCGACCGAGCCGATTCGCTAAAACCGTTACCTTTTGAATATTAACCAACCACGTGACCGGCCGGAAGCCATCACGGCTCGACGGATATCCACGAGCCGCGCCTTCGCCGTAGTAGCGCGGATGGTGTTTTAGTCGCGTCCCCGCCTCCGCGCTCCTCACTTTCTGCCGACAGCAGCCGAGCGCACACAGGCCGCCGTGAGCTCTCCCGAGTCCGGATGGTAAAATCCAACCTCCAGCGGATCCTAAACAGTCATTGCTTCGCCCGTGAGAAGGAAGGAAATAAACCGTGTGAGACTAGCAGCACCATGGAGGCGCTCAGTAACAGTTTGAACGACATGATGGGGAGGTGAGAGCCTTTAACAGCTCGTTCACATCGGAAGAACAGTCTTCATATAACGATATAAAGTCATAATAGTGCGGGATGCTGGCTTTAATTAACGAGCGGGGAGTTATTTTCTCTCAGGGCCTGAGAGGCTAATGCTAATATTAGCAGCTGTTTTTCATCACGTTCAACATTTGCGACGGCAGTTTTTGTCAGCTAACACGCGTCACATAATATTTTTAGGGGTTTAAAGGTGTTGGGAACCCTGTTTTGTTGTCCGTGTGATGTTAGGATGTTACAGTTTAATCCATCTGAATGAAATCATCCGCTAGCATCTGTGGCCTAAACAGACGTGTCCCTTTAAATTCACATCCGCACACCTGATTATTCTCTGATTTTACACCAAACAGTGTATGACTATATTTTCGCTTTTCACGGAATGATTAACGCTTTAAGTGTGTTGAGTTCGTTATAAAGTCGCGTTGTTGTGCGCTCTGACGTCGAAGGCCTCGTTTTCACACGTACGTCACAGAAGCCGTCATGACGTCACCCGCCTCGGGCCTTTGATCGCGCCGCGTGTTCAAGTTATTAAATATTTGTGTTGGTTATTCTGTACTGTGTTTTAATTTTATAGTGTTGTGTATCGAAATTAGATTACATTATGTCCGTGTCCGCGTTGAATTTGTTGTAAAAAAAAAAAAAAACCAATAATAATAATAATGCTTGTTTTTGTTCGTGTGTGTATAAAAAGTTAGTCATCGTATGAAACCATTTCTCGAATGACCGGAAGTAGTTAAATTATTATATTTTTTAGGACTTTATTACTCGTTTTTGTGGGTCGACTCCACGTGACCTTGAAGATTTAGTCGCTTTGGATAAAAACTTCAGGTAAATGTAAGAGACGCGCTCGGTGACGTCACCACGCGTTAAACTTAAATGAAAACAACACTGAAGTTTGCGGAAATACTTGAATGGACAATGTTGCAGTAAGAAATGCTCCGTGTCCTGTCTCTCTTCATATTTCGCATTTCATATGCATGTGAATTTTGTGGGCCATGAAAAAGACAATTTTGTATTTATTAATGTTTTATCTAATTTTTTTTTAAAGAAGGATTTAGAATTTTAATAAACGTAACCGTTGTATAAAAATAATCTGTAAACTGAAATTAGTGGTTTTTTTTAAATTAAACTCTAATTTTATAAATGCATATGCAGTTTGTCATATATTTAGTTTCTGTTGCCAGGGTTATTATCAGTAAATGAAACCAAAACCAAAAAGTAGATTTCAAGGAAACATTAACTTGATCTTCTAAAAGATCTAAATCTGAAATAAAATTAAGACTATATAGACCTAAAAAAAGCTAATGAAAATAAGACCTAAAATTACTATTGAAATAAAATGTAAAATATGAATCAAATCTATATTTAAGTGATGCGTAAGGTGAGTTTTGTTTTCAATCAAATCTTTTTTGATAATGTATGTTTGTATTACTGATTTTTCTTCTACTCACTAGTAGTACTGTATGTTGTTTAATTGCTTATTTTTATCTAAATTGTATTTATTTTCATTCATTTTCTTTATTATGCAATTATTTATTTTATTTGAAAAATACCATACACGTACAAAGAAGGCTCTTCATAAACCCAAATTGCTTAACTTTTAAAAAAAAATAGCTTTAAATGAAACCTAAATTGTTTTGGAAGAAGAAACCGCACATAGTTTTTAAAGCCCTGGAATGTAGATTGTTTGTGGAGATGTGTGATTGTTCTCGTGGTGTTGTTGGAGTCAGACACACTCAGAGCAGTGCGTCACGGCTCGCTGACTTCCTCTAGTGCGGATCAGATGAACGTCTCTTCTGATGCTGTGTTCTGTGTTCTCTCAGTCTGTCTCTGTGCTGTAGCAGTACCACTGGTCCGGGGCCTCTGTGGTGTTCCTGATGTCCCTCACCCACCTCTGAAGATCCCAGGTGGGCGAGGGAACGGAGCACGGGATCACGCATCCACAGCGGCACCACCACCGCAGCAGCTGTACTCCGTCAGTATCTGCACACTACATACTGCACCCTACACACTGCACCCCACACAATGCACCCTACACACTACATACTACACAATGCACACTACACCCTGCATACTGCACCCCACACAATGCACCCTACACACTACATACTGCACAATGCATCCTACATGCTACACAATGCATTCTACATACTGCACCCCACACAATGCACCCTACACACTACATACTGCACAATGCATCCTACACACTACATACTGCACAATGCATCCTACACGCTACACAATGCACCCTACACACTACATACTACACAATGCACACTACACCCTGCATACTGCACCCCACACAATGCACCCTACACACTACATACTGCACAATGCATCCTACATGCTACACAATGCACCCTGCATACTGCACCCCACACAATGCACCCTACACACTACATACTGCACAATGCATCCTACACACTACATACTGCACAATGCATCCTACACGCTACACAATGCATTCTACATACTGCACCCCACACAATGCATCCTACACACTACACAATGCATTCTACACACTACATACTGCACAATGCATCCTACACACTACATACTGCACAATGCATCCTACACGCTACACAATGCATTCTACATACTGCACCCCACACAATGCATCCTACACACTACACAATGCATTCTACACACTGCACCCCACACAATGCACCCTACATACTACACACTGCACCCTACACACTAAGGATGCATGATATTGGATTTAAGCTGATATTCTGTGCATGCATTGTCAGTTTAAATGCAGCGATCCAAAACAGTGAATCCAATCACCATTCAGGCAAAACTTTGCTTCAAGCATGAGCCACAATGCAGACGTGATCTAATCACTGGCACACCCTGAGCACATGTGAGTTAACATATTCCTCTTATCGGCAAGACATCATTTTTCCTATCGGGCCGATGCTGGTATTTACATTTAAAGCCATTATCGGCTGATTCCGACATCAGTCTGATAATATCGTGCATCCCTACTACATACTGCACACTGCACCCCTCACCCTTCGCACTGCACACTACACAGAAGGAGCCGTCATGGTCCGGCGGTGACGGTGAGAACACGGGTGTCAGATGCTCTTCTGAGAATGTAAATGTCCTCAGACGTGTTCGTCGTTCTCAGAAACACTCACATCTCTGTAAACATCAGGGTGTTATGTGTTTTAAAAATCATCCCTTCAGCACACTGTCAGCAGGCCGGCGTGTTGTGGTGCGTCAGACGTGTCGTATCCTGTCATGAGACACACACACCTCACACACACACATACACACACACACACCTCACACTGCATGTTCAGCAGGTTCACACTGTTTATCTGACCTCGTTGCTGACATCAGACACACGCTTCATTTGGCAAGAGTGATTTAATGCCAGTTTTTATTAGATTTTAATGTATTTTAAAAGTCAAATACATTATTTTGGAAGGACTCAGAAACCAGTTTGAACAGAAAACGGGTGCGTCATAGGAATTTGTGTATTTGAGGTGCTTTTTTTTTTTTTTTTTTAATACAATAAATATAATTTAAAGAAATTTATTTATGAAAATATTTTGTTTCTGGGAAGTTATATTATTTATCTTTATTTAATTTTAATTTAATTTATCTAATTGTATTATTTATACTTTATTAATCACATCCAAAATAACTGTTTGTTTACATAATGTGTGTACATTGTATATTTATGATGTGTGTGTGTATATATAAATACAAACACATGCATGAATATATTGTTTATATATTATATTTATATATAAAATATAAATGTGTATATACATCTAAATATTTTCAAAATATATTTCAAAATACATGCATAATGTAAACAAACTTATTTTGGTTGCAATTAATTGTTTGACAGCACAATTTTTTTACTGTTTATATATTTTTTTTGTTAATTTGTATTAATTTTTATTTATTTATTATTATTATTATTATTATTATTTTTATTATTATTATTATTATTACCAATGTATAAATAATAAAAAATTTTTTTAAATAAAGCACCTTTTAGTAACTCGAGATGCACTTAACAAAGGGCAAGGGGAGGAAGCATTATTAAATAGAGCTTAATGATCTCTCCAGACAGAAAAGCATCATTCAGGCAAACACACAAACAGCAGGAGTTTAGAGTCACACACAGATGTGACGTGATGATCAGGACAGACTCTAACCGACTCGTCTTCCTCTGATTGGCTCCACAGGACAGGAAGTTGACTGTGACCGAAGAGCCCGCTGGGGCCGGTCGCCCCCGGATACTGCACTTCCAGAGCCGGCCCACCGTTTCCCGGGCGATCAAATGGGAGGCGGTGCTACGGGGCCCCGCCCTGTTCGTGGAGCTTCCCTGCGAACCGTTTCCAGAGGGCAGCAAAGAGAGGTGAGCGCCTAGCAACCACACACAGCACCATAGCAACACCCTGACAACCACCCACAACATCTGGAGCAGGGGTCTGGGACCTCTAGGGGCCACAGGGGAGTGCTGGGGGTCCCTGGAAATGTGTAGAGGGGGAAAAAAGAAAAGTGATCATACATAGAAGCTTAAAATAAATATAAAATGAAAGATTAAATAAGATTAAAATTATTAAAAAAAAAAAGTTAAATACTTATGATAAAGTATTACATAATAAAAACAGATTAAAAAAATTATAAAAATTTGATAAAATACAAATTAGACTGAATTAATAAACTATTTTGATTAAAATGTAAATGAGATTTAAATACAAATACAATATAAATAAAATGTTAGGTAAAATATTTAATATTAAATGGCAAACATGACCATTTAGATGTATAATAATAGAGAGATATCTAATACAAATGACTTTCAAATAAATAATAGATTAAACAGTGCAATAAAACAAAAATGAGACTAAAATATTAGATTAAGAAATACTGAAATAAAAAGATGAAAACATTACAAATATTATTTAAATAAGATTATAATAAATTTACAAAATGGGATTGAAATTAATAAAATAAATGTGTGTAAATTATATTAAAATACATATACAGTAAAATATTAACTGTAAAGAATGTGTCTTAAAATTATTTTTTTTTTTTTCACGGTATAAATTGTGTTTTAATAGATTATGATGCTGTGATTTATTTCTTCTGAATGTTAGTTTCCTCGCGTGGCATCTAAAGACACGGAGAGCGTGTCAGATCTCGTTCAGCGCTCTCCATCGCTGTATTAATCTGGAAGCGTTTGTGTTTCAGCTTCGTGTCTCTGCTGGAGTTCGCTGAAGAACATCTGAAAGTCGTCAGTGTGTTCGTCTGCTTCTATAAGAACAGGGACGATCGTGGTACGTCACACTCTGCTCACACACACCTCGGAGTGTCCTGCGTGTGCTGCACTGACCTGTGTGTGTGTGTGTGTGTGTGTGTTCTCTTCTAGTGAAACTGGTGCGTACGTTCAGCTTTCTGGGCTTCGAGATAGTGAAACCGGGCCACGCTCTGGTCCCCGCTCGACCTGACGTTCTCTTCATGGCCTACAACTTTGACAGGGATTCCTCGGAAGAAGACTAGCCTCCTCTCATTCCTGCGTGACGCGCTCCGTCTGCGGCGTGTACACCGCTCGGACGTCTACAGGCTTCAGACGGCGCTGCGCATCACGATGTGCTGTTAGACTCGTTCATCAAGTGATCTGCTTGCTTTCAGTTTCCAGATGTACAAAAGCTCATTTCTGCGTGTGATTGGATGTGTCCTCCTGCTCTTCAAGGCTCAAAATAATAAGTGTACTCTCTTTAGGCGCACAAGTTTTGTACTTCACAGACTGAAAGTGATTATTCAGTGTGCTGTTTTGGGACACAGTGAATATTACCTAAAATGCTCTTTTAACACACATCTGAGGTGATCTAGTGACCACTTGTAGTGCACTAGAGAGTGAAAGATGGGTTTTAATACAGAGATAGTGTGTTAAAAGCATGTTTTAGTTCATATTCCTGATGTCCCAAAATAGCACACACTGCAAAAAATGATTTTCTTCCTTTTGTGTTTTTCTTTTTCTTGTTTTTTTTTTTTTAGTATATCTATAAATTCTTGAATCAGGATGCATTTACTTGACAAGTTAAGTGACTTAAGATATATTGTCTTGTTTTCTGAAAATGTTATCTAAATTAGTTTAGTTTCTGCCTCCGGTGGATTAAGAGAAATCACCTGAAGGTTGTTTTTCTCACCCTGTTGGCAAGATTTGCTCTTCTGTTCAACATTTACGGTCCGTTGTTACCTGGGAATGTGCTTTGTTGTATTTTAGACATGTTCTGGAGTGAATCGGGATTGATTTCTCTCTGAATGCGACTCGGCTGGTACAAACCCTGACGGGAAACAGAAGCGAGGCACCCTCCGGCGGTCACGTCTGGGTCGTGTGTTTCTCTTTGGTCGTGTGTCGCTGTGCTGTTATACTCCACTCTTTATTTCCACATCGTTCGGAGCCTCGTTCTTCTCTGTAGTGGTACATTATTCAGCTTCTGTGATAATAAAACCAGTATTTAAAGACAGACATGGGTTGTGTGCTTTTTAGCATTTAGCTGTTAAATGTTTCATTTTCCGTCACTTACTAAAAAGTGTCTCATATTTGCACACGCAAGCTTTTGATTTCAGTTGAGTTTGATGTTTATTTGTTCTCTTTAATGTCTTGTTGTTATATAGCACTTGTGTCAAAGCAGCTTTACAGAGTCAACAGGAAAATACAGTAGTTTCTCAATGCAAGATATTTATTAAGTTAATCTAAATTTAATTGAATTATTGTATTCATATTAATTTATTTACTTCTAAATGTGTTTATTCACTTGTAGTTACAGATGCCAAGTAATTGTTTTTTTACATATTAAATGTTCATGACGTGAGAAATCAATTTTGCTTTGATCTTTTTGCATATAAGAGGTCTGTGTACCATTAAAACATCCTGCAGAGCATTTATTTAATCAAGCTCCAAAAACGCCTTGTTTGAATCGTAGGGGGAAGGTGACGTCACCCGAGCGCAAACATTTGCATAAACACGCCTCCAGAGCGAGACGTCGACGTAAGCCCCGCCCACCGGCGTCGTATTTTTCCAGGTTTTTGTGCTTAACTTTATTAACATTATAAGTAAATCTCAAGGAACACATACACATTTTATTTCAATATTAAATAATATTTTAATAAATAATTTTAATTAAAAAGCAGTCTGAGGATTATTAACTAGTACTCTGATCCTGGTTAGCATCTGTTTGACTCCAGCAGAGTCTGTATTAATATGAACTCACAAAAACGACATGAACATTATGGAAAATAAGTAATTATACATTAAAACGATAATAGATAATCGTTCATTATTATTATTAATAATATAAACTTATACGTTTTATAATTAATCTATATTTAATTAAGCAATATATTATTAATTATTTTAATATATTTAAATAATAATAGTTATAATTAATAATTAAATTATGATGATGAAATCGAGAAGAACTGTTGTTTGAAATAGTTAATCATTTATAGACAGCTCGGAAAGGTTGATCATAACAATAAAGTATGCTTCAGAAGATTGTAAAGTACACGTCTCTGTAAAAGCAGTTTTCACCATGTGTTTATATTTCGTGATATTTTCCATCATGTTTTTATTTGAGTTATGTATTTATTTTTAATCTATGTGATCATACAATTTTATAATATATTTCACTTTATTCTAATTGCTATTTATTATGTAAATCTATGTAAATTTGTATTGTAATTATTTTATTTTTTTCTAATTTATTTACTTAATCAGTTACGTTAATCTTATTTGTAGGTTTTTTTATTTATTTTTTTTTACGAATTTTTTCCTCAAGTTCTCTTTAATGTTTTTAAAGTGTGTCTGTCTCTTTAAAAGCGCTGTTTTCCCCGCGCATTTAACGTACATTTCGCGAGATTTTCCCTCTCCTCGCGAGACTTGGCGTGACCCCCGTTTGCAAGACGCGCGTTTCCCCCGCAGAGGAGCGCGCTCGCTCGCGCCCCCGACGCCCCCCAAACACGCGCGCTTCCCGCGTCGCTCGCTCGCTCGCTCGTGTTTGACGCTCGTCGGTCGGCTGGCGCGGAGCGACGATGTGGATCCAGATCCGCACGATCGACGGCAAGGAGACGCGGACGGTGGAGGATCTGTCGCGCCTCACGAAGATCGAGTCGCTGCGCGTCAAGATCCGCGACATCTTCAACGTGAAGCCGGAGCAGCAGAGGCTCTTCTACCGCGGGAAGCAGGTGAGATCCGCTTCCGATCCGCTTCTTGCTCTCGCAGCTGATCCGGATTCATCCAGAAAACTTCCTGATCGGAGCCGCGCGCGATTCACTGGTGCGCGTCCATGACGCTCGCTCCCGCCCCCCGCGCGCGCAGCGCTGACTGACAGCTGGATGTGACGCGCGTTCACGAGTGCTTGTCACACACATGTTCAGATGTAAACACGACCCTGCAGCACAAAACCAGTCACAAGGGGTACATTTCTCGAAATTGAGATGTATAAGTTACATCATCTAAAAGCTGAATAAATAATCTCTCCATTGATGTGTGGTTTGTTAGGAGGATAATATTTGTCTGAGATACAACTATTTGAAAATCTGGAATCTGAGGGAGCAAAAAAATCTAAATATTGAGAAAATCATCTTTAAAGTTGTTCAAATGAAGTTCTTAGCAATGCATATTACTAATCAAAAATTAAGTTTTGATATATTTATGGTAGGAAATTTACTAAATATCTTCATGGAACATGATCTTAATATCCTAATGATTTTTGTCATAAAAGAGAAATGTATAATTGTGACTCATACAATGTATTGTTGTCTATTGCTACAAATATACCTGTGCTACTGATGACTGCTTCTGTGCTGCATGGAAACACATGTGTGAGACTTAACTAGTATAACTAGTATAACTCTGGTTAACGCTGGTCATCATTTACAGACCCCCAAATATGATTTATAATCTCTTGTATAAAAACCCAGTACTGTGGAAAATTCACATTAGAAATATGCATACAAATATTATTTAAAAAATAGTTACATTAATACTTTGTGACTATTACAATTTTTTACTTATTTGTACATTTATTATTATTATCTTTTTTCAGTCAGTTTTTATATTTTATTTATTTATTTTGATCTATTCAGTCTATTTTTTGTGTAATTTATTAGTTATTATACTAGTTATTTATTTAATCTATTTTAACCTAATTTATTTTAATCTAACTTAATCAGTTTATTTATTTATTTTAATCCAATTGCTATCATTATTCAAATAGTTGTTTATCATTCTAATAATTTCTGTAGTTTACTCTAATTATTAATTTTTTTAATTGTTTATTTATTTTAAGGAAATTGTATGTATCTGTTCTAAATATTTATTTTAATCTCATTATTATTATTATTTATTATTAAAATTATTTATTTATTTTAATCTAATTAAATTTTTTTTTTTTCAGTTTTATTTTCTGTTGATTTATTTTTACACTGTTTTCCTCGAAGTGTTTCCAGCTGATCCTCATCACACACTACTGTTAATTAGTTTTTTGGCAGGTGCTGTTTGATTGCTAAAGATTAATTTAATTATTAAAATTATATATAAAGCAAAAAACAGTGAAGGTGTAAGAGCTGAAGAGAACAGTGAGGCAGGACTGGAGTGTGTCACTCTGGAGCAGGACAGCTTGTGATTGGCTGTGAATGTTGTGCTGTGGACTCTTATTCTCAAGGAATAGTTGTGTTCCGCCTGTTCTCCCTGATTCCTGTGACGCTGACGCTGTGTGTGTGTTTGTGTGTGTGTGTGTGTGTCTGTGTGTGTGTGTGTGTGTGTGTGTGTGTGTGTGTGTGTGTGTGTGTCTGTGTCTGTGTGTGTGTGTGTGTGTGTGTCTGTGTGTGTCTGTGTGTCTGTGTGTGTCTGTGTGTGTCTGTGTGTGTGTGTGTGTGTGTGTGTCTGTGTGTCTGTGTGTGTGAGTGTGTGTGTGAGTCTGTGTGTGTGTGTGTGTGTGTGTGTGTGTGTGTGTGTGTGTGTTAGAGTCTCTGTTTGTGTGTGTGTGTGTGTGTGTGTGTGTTAGTTAGAGTCTGTGTGTGTGTGTGTGTGTGTGTGTGTGTGTGTGTGTGAGGGTTCATCAGCAGAAGCTGCAGGGGATTTCCATGTTCACACACACACACACACACACACACACACACGAGTGTATCCCTGTGTGTGTTCGGGGATGACGCAGTTATACGTCTGTCTGTCTGTCTCTCGCTCTTATGCTTTAGTTTTCACAAAAACATGAAATGCTTTCACTAGTAATCATTATATAATTTCAGATTTCTCAATTAATTGATTATTTATTGTTTCTTAAATTTTATTGCTAGAAAATTAAGAAAACGTACAAACAATGTTTTTTAGGATCATTATATGGTTACAAAATTATATACTATAATATATTAGTTAAAATTGTAATTAAATTTAATTTGCTTTCATTTTAAAGTTTTAGTAATTTTGTATTTTTAAACATAGTTTTTATTAGGTTTGTAGTTTTATTTATATTAGTACTTTAACTTAAACTAAATGAAAGTTTTATTTTAATGTAATTTTAATTAAAGTTTTAGTAGTTTTGTTGTGTGTTTTTGGCATTTTTATCTTTTATTTAGTTTTTTATAAATATGTTATATAGGTTTTTTTTTTAGAAAAATGTCTCCGATTTCATTCATGTTAATTTGTTATATTAATTTTAATTTTATTGCAAGAAAATCCTACGAAGAAAATCCTAAAGAAATCGTTCAGACAGTGTTATTTCATACAGTGTTATAAAAAATAGAATTGAAAATTTTATAAAATAAGATTTTAGTTTATATTTTGTATTTCGTCTTGCTGCTGAAGTTTAAACTAGTGCTGTCTAACGATTAATCGTGATTAATCACATCCAATATAAAAGTTTTGTTTGCATAATATATATATGTATGTGGTGTATATTTAATATGTATATATAAATGCAAACACATGCATGTTTATATTTAAGAAAAATGTTTATATACTAAATATATTTATGTGTAATATAAATTACAAAGAATATGAAAGTATATGCATGTAAATTTGTCAATATATATACTGTATGCGTGTGTATTTATATATGCATAATAAATACACACAGTACACATACATATGTTATGTAAACAAAAACTTTTATTTTGGATGTGATTTATTGTTTGACAGAACTAATATATATTTATAAAACGGATCGTTCCGGTGCTTGATTCTGATTGGCTGAGCCGTGTTCGAAGCTGTTGTAAATTACTCTACAAAGTAACACACACCTTTGTTTACTTCTGTGTGTTTCTCGGCAACCACTTTGTTGCATCCACAACTGTTTCTGAGAAACTACATTGTTTGGTGGAAGAATACTGTTTTTATTAACATCATTACACTTTATTTGCTTTGTTTTATTTTGTGAAACTGTACTGCGTTTATGGAATAACTGTTTCGCGTCGTGCCTAACAACGCCCCTTAGCTGTTATAAATTCACTGTAAACCACGGCTATATAAATCAATAATAAAATAATCATTCAATAATCGTAATCAGGGTAAAGTGTTCAGATAATCAAGGTTTTGATTCTAGTCATATCGTCCAGTCCTAGTGTGTGTGTGTGTGTGTGTGTGTGCTCCTGTCGAGGCTGTAACGGTGTGTGTGTGTGTGTGTGTGTGTGTGTGTGCTCCTGTCGAGGCTGTAACAGTGTGTGTGTGTGTGTGTGTGTGTGTGTGCTCCTGTTGAGGCTGTAACGGTGTGTGTGTGTGTGTGTGTGTGTGTGTGTGTGTGTGTGCTCCTGTCGAGGCTGTAACGGTGTGTGTGTGTGTGTGTGTGTGTGTGTGTGTGTGTGTGTGTGTGTGCTCCTGTCGAGGCTGTAACGGTGTGTGTGTGTGTGTGTGTGTGTGTGTGTGTGTGTGTGTGCTCCTGTCGAGGCTGTAACGGTGTGTGTGTGTGTGTGTGTGTGTGTGCTCCTGTCGAGGCTGTAACGGTGTGTGTGTGTGTGTGTGTGTGTGTGTGTGTGCTCCTGTCGAGGCTGTAACGGTGTGTGTGTGTGTGTGTGTGTGTGTGTGTGTGTGTGTGCTCCTGTCGAGGCTGTAACGGTGTGTGTGTGTGTGTGTGTGTGTGTGTGTGTGTGTGTGTGTGTGCTCCTGTCGAGGCTGTAACGGTGTGTGTGTGTGTGTGTGTGTGTGTGCTCCTGTCGAGGCTGTAACGGTGTGTGTGTGTGTGTGTGTGTGTGTGTGTGTGTGTCTGTGCTCCTGTCGAGGCTGTAACGGTGTGTGTGTGTGTGTGTGTGTGTGTGTGTGTGTGCTCCTGTCGAGGCTGTAACGGTGTGTGTGTGTGTGTGTGTGTGTGTGTGTGTGTGCTCCTGTCGAGGCTGTAACGGTGTGTGTGTGTGTGTGTGTGTGTGTGCTCCTGTCGAGGCTGTAACGGTGTGTGTGTGTTTCTTCAGCTGAACTGATGAGCCGCTGGATCGGAGCGCTTTACCGCAGTATCGGCAGTAAACAGACTTTGATTTGTAAGTTGGTTTGTTTGTGTTCGATCTGAACATGACCTACTTCTTCTTTCTTCCTTCAATCCTGCGCCGGCGGGAGGAGGAGGGGGGGGTGGCGGCTCTGCACATATCCCAGAATTCCACACTGGGCTCTGCAGTGGCGTACATTCCCTGCTTGGCTAGTTTGATTTTCTGTCTTTGTTGGAAGAAAAAGCACAAGCTTTGACTCTCACTCGTGCTTTTCTGCAGCTCCAGAATGCACAAATATCATGCAGACACACACACACACGCTGAATCACGGCTGTATTTGAGCTTGTGAAGCGCTCTGGTGATTTACATAACCATCATGCCGTTGTGCTTCGCTCAAAATGGCGCGGCGTTAGCCAGACCAGAGCTGCAAATGGAGGATGTTAGGAGCGGTTGATAAGCGCTCATTTCACACACTTTAATGACAGTTTGGGTCGTTTGTGTTTGTCTTGTGTGTGTGTGTGTGTGTGTGTGTGTGTGTGTGTGTGTGAGGAACGGACGGCTGCTGGTGTGTTGAGAGGAGAGTGTTGTCATTTTGCCAGTGTGTGTGTGTGTGTGTGTGTGTGTGTGTGTGGAGCTTAAAGCTTGTGCATCACTCTGTTAGTCAGAGATGAAGAGGTGCTTTAGCAACACACACACACACACACACACACACACACACACACACACATACACACACACACACACACACACACACACACACACACACACGTGATTGTGTTCTGTTAATGATTATATAAACACTCTTTTTATACAGCTTCACATAAAGCTCATAAATGCAGCGTCTGCTTCGTTAAACGTGTTTGCTGTTGCATGTAGTTAATGTTCGTTAATTAAACAAACCCTCTTAAGACCCGTTTACATCTACAACTATAACAAGAACTATAATGATAACTGTAACAATAACTGTAACATCTATAATGATAATTGTAACAATAACTAGCCTATAATGATAACTGTAACGATAACTGTAACATCTATAATAACTGTAACATATATAATAACTGTAAGATCTATAATGATAACTGTAACAATAACTGTGAGATCTATAATGATAACTGTGTCAGTGCTTTAAGGTTTAGCACTGTTTCTCTCCTGTGTCTCGAGCTGTCTGGGTGAATCTCAGAGAAAGAGTCGCCTCTAAGAGAACAACAGAAGATATTAGATCTTGCTTAAACAAAATGAAGCCTAATTTAGGACTACAAAGAGTTTTTGCAGTGTTTTCATCACAATTAAACACAATATCTGTGTCCCTGCAGCACAGAAGCAGTCATCAGTAGCACAGGTATATTTGTAGCAATAGACAACAATACATTGTATGAGTCACAATTATACATTTCTCTTTTATGACAAAAATCATTAGGATATTAAGTAAAGATCATGTTCCATGAAGATATTTTGTACATTTCCTACTGTAAATATATCAAAACTATCAAAATCATTGCTAAGGACTTCATTTGAACAACTTTAAAGGTGATTATTTTATTTTTTGCACCCTCAGATTCCAGATTTTTTATTGCCGAGTCGATGCTTTAACGCCAGCGTCAGTCGAGCAGAGCGAAAGCGTACAGCAACGCTTCTGTCACCATCTTTCTTAAGCGTTGGTCTTCAGGTCTTCTCAGAGGTGTGGACTCCGACAGTCTTCTCGTTTTCTCTCCATCATCCATAATAAAGCGGGAGTGTTGGAGGGGAAACGGGAGAACAGGAAACACATCCAACACCTCTGATCCTCATGCTAATGAGACGAACGGCCAATCCGCCGCGGATACCTCACGCCCGCACACATCCACGCACATTACAATTGTGTGTGTGTGTGGAATGGATCCTGGTTGGTTGCTATGGCAACACACACACACACACACACACACACACGGTTGCACTGGAGCCATCATCACTGTTCTAACATTTCTTTATCTCTTTATTTGCGCTGGTGATTGAGCAGAAGGAGAGGCTGATGGCGTCCGCTGCTGCACAAAATGGCTCGGCTGCTGTGTGTGCTGCTCTTCCCCGATAACACACAAACACAGAACTAATCTGAAATACAGGGCTTTTGTGTGCTTTAGTTTGTGAGTGTGTGTGTGTGTGTGTGTGTGTGTGTGTAAATACACACATTATAATAATAATAAATAGATTTTTTTATGAGTTTGCTCATTCAGAGTTGCATTTATTTGATCAAAAATATTGTAAAAATTGTGAAATGTTATTCTAATTTCAATTAACTGTTTTCTGTGTGAATCTCTGTTAAAGTGTAATTTATTTCTGTGATGCGCAGCTGTATTTTCAGCATCATTACTCCAGTCTTCAGTGTCACATGATCTTCAGAAATCATTCTAATATGATGATTTTGCATAACTAATCATTAATATTTGACATGTTTTTTTGTAGATGGAAGATGGTCAGACGCTCTTCGATTATAACGTCGGTCTTAACGACATCGTCCAGCTTCTCATTCGCTCGCAGACGGACGCGCCAGACAGCCCCTCCCTCAACAACGACGAGGGCGTGGCCTGTGTCATAGCCCCGCCCACCACAGCATCTGTCCCCGCCTCAGCCACACCCACCACAGCAGTGGTTTCCCCAGCAACCGTCGCCAACAGCAACGGAAACGGGTCCAAACCCTGCAGTCCAGCGCCGGAGAGCCAGCCGTCCACGTCCAGCCAGACGTTCCTCGTGGATCCCGGGATCGGACTCTTCAGAGTAAGAACAGTGCTGTCTGCGTCCAAACTGTCTGTGACTCAAAGAGACAGAGCGACACGCGTCATAATCTGAAAACCATGCCCACTGGGGCAGAAAACAAGCCAGCGCTCCCCATTGACTTTGTATTGCGGTGTGGGCGTGGCCTAAATGTGCTCTTGTTTCTATAGTTCCCAAAAAACTTCATTGATTATTCTATGAAATAACTGTAGCATCGGTCATGACTCAATCTTTACTTGTTGCTCTTTAGATGATTGGCAAATTATACAGTTTATGGTGAATTATTGTTTTTTTTTTATTTAATCTTACTGTTTTTATATTACTTCTAAAATACTATATTATTAAAATATTTTTTAAATAAAAACAACATTTTAAAATATTATTTTAGTTTTAATATTGTTGCTTTAAAATATATATATATTTTTTATTTAATCTAACATAGCATAATTGTACTAAATTTAAACATGTTTAAAATGTATTAATTACATTAAAATTAACACATTGAATTTCTACATGCCATAAAATATTATATGCATTAATATTAACAATAATAAAGGTAATCTCTTTATTATTATTTACCATTTATTATCTTTTATCATTTATTACTTTTATGATCATTTATTAACAATAACGGCAATAAAATTAATAATCAAAAACATTATTTTAGTTTTCATATTATGATTTTTATATTTTTTATTGTTTTATCACATTGTTTTTCATTAATTTAATTTTAAATAAATTAATTACATTAAAATCAACACATTAAATTGCTACATGCTACAAAACATTATATGCATTAATAATAACAATAATAAATGTAAACTCTTTATTATTTAGTATTTACCAAAACCAAAGTGTGAATTCTAACATTTGGAATAATAATAATAATAATAATAGTAATAATAATAATAGTAGTAGTAAATAATAACAATAGAATTATATAATAATAATAATAATAATAATTAATATAATAATAATAATGAAGATATTTTGTAAGTTTCCTACCGTAAATATATCAAAACTTAATTTTTGATTAGTAATATGCATTGCTAAGAACTTCATTTGAACAACTTTAAAGATGATTTTCTCAATATTTAGATTTTTTTGCTCCCTCAGATTCCAGATTTTCCCGTAGCTGTGTCTGGTGTCTGGTTTAGTGCTGGAGGGTCACCGGGCGGTGGGCGGAGCGCTCTAACAGTGTCTGTGTCGTTCAGGTGAATGAGTTGGTGGACTGCAGGGACGTCAGCATCGGCGCCTGGTTCGAAGGCGTGATTGAGAAGGTCACTCCTGCCTCTAAAGCACAGAACGGCAGAGTCGGCCGACCCTGCAAGCGCACTAACGGCAAGCTGGACTCGGAGCCTTCATCATCATCATCCTCATCATCCACGGACACTCACAGCACAGCGTTACACTCGGACCAACCGTCCACGTCCAGAACGGACCCGGCGCACGTCTCCTACCACATTAAATATGAAGAGTAAGTGCATCATGGGAAGGAAGCTCTTTGTGTTTCGCTGCTTGTCTGGATGTTCGTTTCTGAAGCGCTGTTGGGCACTGGATTGGCTTTATTGCTGTGAGGAGGTGCATGATGGAATGCGTTCTGAATGCGGTAAGTGTGTCGATGCTGCAATGCATGCTGGGAAACCGAAGCTGATTGGGAGTTCATGCTGATCCGAGGTCACATGGTTTGTGTTGATGATTCGTGTCTGGATTCATGTTTTGTTTTTAATATATAAATAATATACTTATATATTCTTTATTAATGTATTCTATTAATATATTGTTTTCTTTTTATTGATTATACAATTAACAAAAAGCAAAAAAAAAGGCCTCTAACACTGCTCTGTCGCTCTTTTGTTGGTTTTGATTGTTAAATGACTAAATGTAAATGTAACAATATTATATATTATTTAAAATAATATAAAATATATTATTAAAATATGTGTATTTTTTGCATATGAATAAATCTAATTAAACATAATAATTAAAAACAAATATTTAAATAATATTGAAATAATATTATTTATATATTTAAATGCTAATATATATATATATTTTTTTCCCCATAAATATTGTTTTTATTAAAAAAAATTATTATTATTATTTAAATTTATTTGTCCTAGGTTTTTAACGTAATTAAATAAGCATGTTTAAATTATAATATTGCTTATTTTTATTTAAATTTTAAAAACCTTCTAACATGTAATCTGACACCATATTTTTATTCTGTCCTCCAACAGCTTTTGTTCTTTTATATCTATATTAATATGTAAATATTTAGTTATTTTGTTAATTTTTTTTTTTTTGCATATTACTAGATCAAATAAAATATTAAAATGCTAAAAATGAAAAATAATGTTTTATTTTGTCTCCACTATTGTTTTTTAAATGATTTGCCTTATTAATAAATTAATTAATAAATAAAACATTATCAAATTATATTTGGTGGTGGATGAGAAGACCCCCCTCACAGTGACTAGAAAAGCACTATATAAATGTAATTAATTATTATTTATTATCATTATTATATTATTTATTTATGTTTTATTGTTCCTCCCCCCTCCCACTGAGTCCCACAATAATTTTTTTATATTTATATTAATATTAAAATGTTTACAAATATTTGTCTTTGGTTTTTTTAGCATTTCAGTAAAATAAAACCTGTTTAAACCATATTATTTGTGTTTGTTTGTTTAAATGCTAGAAAAGTAAAATCATGTAAATTGAAATTTGTAACATTCAAAATATTAAAATTATACATTTTTATAAAATAAATATTTTAAATATTATAATATTAATAATTTAAAATATTTTTAGAATTGTTTGTCTTACGTTTGTGGCATTTAAATAAAACCTGTTTAATTAACATTATTTTTAAATCTAGAAATCTTTTAAAAAATTGATATAAAATGAATACTTGAGTTATAGGCACGCAGACTTCAAGGGTATGTTCACTGGAGTTGTGTTGACAGAAAGAAACAAGATAAATGTATTTGTTCTTCAGACTCTCCTCTTTAAAAGAAAAGAAGTATCATATTTTTGCAGAGTGACCCACATCTGTTTTTTGACCACTGACAATGTGTACATTTTAATAATTTACTCCTGGAGCTGTGTTGAAATTTCATT